>CBVK0100430773.1:0-15053 GCA_900067695.1 Picea abies
AGATCTACACTCTTTCCCTACACGACGCTCTTCCGATCTCACCAACAACTTTGTTAGCAGTACCCGAAATATGATTAATCACAAAAGTGAAATTCTGCATATACTCAACCGATTTAACATGCTTCTGATTCAACTTCTCCTGTTGAGTCACAAACTGCAATGCATGATTACACTATACAAAAAAAACTCTTTCGGGATCAAGTAATGCCTCCACTTTTTCAATTCCTGAATGATGGCATAGAATTCCTTGTCATATGTGGAGTACTTCAATTTCACCTCAGTCAGCTTCTCGCTGAAATATGCTATCGGCTTGTCTTCTTGACTTAAGACTGCCCTGATTGCAAATCTGCTTGCATCACATTTCACCTGAAATGTCCTTTGGAAATCCAGCAACACCAAAACTGGTTTTTCCGTAATCTTCCTCTTCAAAAGATTAAAAATATTTTCGGCCTCTTCAGTCCAGTGAAAATATTTATGTCTTTTCTTCATCGTATCCATCATTACTGTGCTAATTCCAGTGAAATTCGGAATGAACTTTCAGTAGAAACTAGCCAATCCATGAAATCTTTTCACCTCGAAAATACTTCTCAGTGATGGCCAATTCTTTATCACTTGCACCTTCTTTGGATCCATCCTCAACTCATTCGCTGAAATAACAAACCCCAAGTAAATGAGTTATGTCTTCATGAATGAGGATTTCTTCATGTTTATCAACAGCTTCTCCTGCTGCAATTTCTGCATCACTGTAGCCAAATGCTTCAGATGCTTCGTTGTTGTCTTACTATAAACCAGTATGTCATCCAAATACACAATGACAAATTTCCCGATGAACTCCTTCAGGACTTCGTTCATAAACCTCATGAAGGTACTTGGTGCATTTGTTAAGCCAAACGGCATAAAAAGCCATTCATACAAACCCTAGGTTGTCTTGAATGTTGTCTTCCATTCATCACCCTCTCTCATGTGAATCTGGTGATACCCGCTTTTCAAATCAATCCTTGAAAATAATTTTTCTCCACTTAAGCAATCCATCAGATCATCCATCCTCGGTAATGGAAATATGTACCTGATGGTTATTTTGTTAATCACCCTTGAGTCGGTAAACATCCTATAGCATCCATCTTTCTTTAGACTGAGTACTATTGGAATAGCACATGGACTCAAGCTTTCCTTGACCAATCCTTTGTCCAACAAATCCTAGACTTGCCTTTTAACTTCTTCATTCTCCTGTGGCATCAATCTGTACACGTCTTTGTTTGGCAAACTGGATCCTAGTATGATATCAATATGATGACTCACACTCCTGATTGGTGGCAACGAACGAGGTAGTTCATCCACTATGATGTCAGTGAACTCTTCTAGTAGTTCCTAAACTTCCTCTAGTAAATCATCCACTCTCGTGCTAGTCAGAACAATCCTCGGCTTTTTGACCACAATGAACTGTGGATCCTCCTTCTTCTTAACCTCGGTAAGAGGTTCCTTCCCACTCATGAGAAGTACTGTGTTTCTTACTTTCGGCTTCACCTCCTTATCCTTTATTGGAAGCAACATGTGTGTCCTCCCATTCTTTTCTAAGGTGTATGTGTTCATTCGTCCATCATGAATCACATTTCTGTCATATTGCCACGGTCTACCCAACAATAAATGAAAAACATCCATAGGAATGACATTACATAATATCTTATCATTATATCCTCCTATCTTGAATTCAACCAAGCATTGTTTAGTGACAGTTACCTAGTGTCCTTTCTGTAGCCAAGAAACTCTATATGGGCTTGTATGATCAATCGTCTCCACCTCCATCTTCTCTACCATCTCGGTTGAAACAATATTGTCCGTGATACCACTATCCACAATGACCTTGCATACCCTATCCTTGGTCTTTCAAGAAATCCTAAAAAGTCTGGTCCTTTGGACTAAACTTTCCACCTCCTTTTCGAGTGTCAAAAGGAATTTTTGCATCATCAACGATCTTCTGCCTTCAGTGTCTTCTGCTTCAACATCTCGCCTCTGCACCTCGGTGATGTGAGCTTCTACAATGTCCTTATTTTTCTCTGGACACTCATAATACTTGTGCCCATTCTTTCCACATGTGAAGCATGTGATTACTCCACCTCTTCCTCTTCCTCTACCTCTAGTACGAGGAAAAGTGTTTTTGTTAGCATAATCTCCTCTCTGCTCATTATGCTGCCCTCGTTGTTCAACATATGGCCCTCTCTTTGAGGTCCCACCTCTTTCAACTTTACCCTGAGGTTTCTTCCATTCCTCCTTGGGATTTTGGGTTCTTTCCTAGGAAACTGACTTGCCTCTAGGCTGGCTCCTGCCTCGGGCCCTCTGTCCCTTCTTTTGGCTCAGCTTTTCTTCTACTTTCAAAGCCATCTTATAAGAATCTTCCACCGTTCCAATGGTTATCATGCTCATCTCATCCTGGACATCATATCTCAGGCCATTCATATATCTGTCAACTTTCTCATCATCGCTCTCCAGATGACCTTCCCTGATGTTTAGTCTGTAGAATTCTTTCACTGTCATCAACTTCTATCTCAGGTTTTGCATTCTTCTGAACAGAGTAACTTGATAGTCTCTAGGGATGAATTTCACCTTCAACTTTGCGATCATCCTGTCCCATCTCTTAATATTCTGATTGCCCTTGCAGTGTCTGTCACTTTTAGTTCATCCCACCACAGTGATTCATGTCCTTTCAATATCATGACAACATGTCTGACCTTCTTGTCCTCTTCGACATATTCATAGTCGAAGTATGTGTCAAGAGCTCTAATCCACTCTAGAAGCTCCTCTGCATCAAAGTTTCCCTCATAAACTAGAATTTCCATCTTTTCTCTTGCACCCATACTAGAAATAGCTCTGATCAAATGCTCATTTGATGCATCCTCGACTATGACTTCTTCTTTGCATTCAGTCTCAGCTTCGCTCTCGGAATCACTAAGATCCCCTGCACTGGCTGTGCATCTTTTCACTGTCTCCATGTCTTCGAGTCTAGCTCAGAGATCATGCATCTGTCTTTCTATGGTTGGATCTGCCATCTACCTGCCTCTTCGTCGCTGCATTTCCCTATCCTATGGATCGGGTGACTATGTGTCCCTTCTCCTGGGCAGCATGGTGAATTCTCCTCTTCTCTTCTACAGAAGAAAAAGAGTCTTTCTGGGCTCTGATACCAAACTGACGCAGGCATGCTCCACAGGGCACATCCACTCACAGGATCTTCTCTCCCTTCTCTACCCGAAGAACTTTAAATGTTCTTCTATTCCCTATCAAGAAATCTACACCCACAGAACTCTTTAATGTGACCCCCTTCTTACTTATCAGGATTTCTCCTATCGTGATTTCACCACTCGCGATATCAAGAAAATGGATTTACCAAACCCTGAACCCTGATGTGTCGATGCTCTGATGCACACGTGGTTTGACTATTCAACGGTCCCATCCCCTCGTCAGGATTTTGGACTTCGCGGAATCATGAATCCTAATGCCAAATGTTTTGGGACATTACTTTCCCCAAACTCCGATAACTTTTTCCACATGTCCTCCACTAACTCCGTTGTGGCCCACGATATCTTTTAACTATCGGGAAATCATGTATCGTGATTTCAAATTGCAAGAGTATCCTGTCTGCGAAACTTCCGATACTTCGAACCCCGATACATGATGTACGTGTAGATCCAACGGCTCTGACCAGCTTGGATAAACGACTCTTCCCCTCCTGAGATTTTAACCTCTTAGGAATACCTGCGGTATCTCCCCTGCACCTTGATAAGATCTATCAGCTCATGGGATGTCGCTAATCCTCCTTGGAGAATGTCAACCATCCGTTCCTCCTTTGAGAAATCTGTGGAATGACTGAGTGTTCCTCCACGGAACTCGTTCACTTGTACGCAAGCTTGCAATGCTTCTTACCAACCTTCAAAGCACAACTTCAACCCGCTATCCTTCAACAACTCTGAGGCCTTATCCCTCCTAAGATTTTCCATGACTTCCAAGTCCTTCAGAAGTCCCTTTCACACACTCCTTGTGGCAACCTTCAACCATGTCTAAATGATGAAGTCCCTTCGACTCTGCGCACTCCTGCAGCAGTAGTCTTTCTAAGCTTTGCTCAGGTTCACAACCCTGAGACTTTTCCTCGGCCTACAAACTCCTTGCATGGATCCTATGCCCAACTACACTTATGGGTGAATGAGATCAAAAGTTAAACTACCTGGGCCTCCTATCAATGCACTCCTTGTGGACACTTCAACTGCACTCCTTGCATGAATCCTCTGGCTCACATAGAGAAACAATTGAAACTCATTCCTTCTTCCTCTCCGACTTCAATCCAAACATGAAATCACATACACAACATATAAAAGCAAATGTATAGTAGGAAACAAACATTCATGAGCATATCAACATCAATACACAGAGAACAGACAGAAAACCATGAATTTGAACCAATCTCTTATATTCATTCAAATATATGTACATGGGTGTTTTCAAACAGCTCTCTGCATGCTCTTCTCTTCTTGGATCAATCCTAATACAAATGCACAATGAGGGTGTCTATGTCCTGGTTCCCCCTCTCTCTTCTAAAACTGTCCAATTTAATATTTAATTTCTATCTACCTATTTCATCTCAACATAAATTCCTCTATCTACTTCAGACAAGAGCGGGGTGCTCAAGGTCTGATTACAATATACAAGTGTGCTTCATTAAATTTCCTTATTAATGTTCATGCAACAGTTTCAAGGTGTTTTCAAAATTTGTGCTGGCTTATCTAGATGTCTTCCGCTTCCACGCTGTCTCGCTTGATTAGTTGGCGATGCTCCTGCATCACATGTGCAATGATGCGCTCGCTTGTTGGTGCTTGATGAGGTGGAGTGATACTCCTGAATCATGTATCCCTAGGACTGGTTGAATATGTTGACAATTCATGTTGGATATGGACATTTTGGGTAAGTTTTTGGAAACACATTGGATAAACTGCATGACAAGTCGATCAAGAGTAGTGAATGTGGAGGAATGAAAAGTAGTTAGCCAACGCGTAAAAGGAGAAAATTATTTAGGATTTTTGAGACATTTTTTCCACATTGTAATGGGATAAGCCCTAATGTATATGTCTAAATATGCAATGGGTTTTTGGGTAGAAGTAATTGGTGATTCATTCATGAGGCATGCATGAATTAGTGTTGAGGTTTATGGTGAGTAATAGAAGAGTAGTTGGTCATGTGGTAATAATATATGAAGTTCTAGTGAGGAAGAATGAAATAAGTGTGCACTCAAGGAGTGAATAAATAGGGAAAAATAGGTATAACTGATGTATCTTATGTGAGCACACTACACACCTATTGTAAGGACTGAATATGTACATATCCCATTTGGGGTGAACCACGTTAAATTCCTATGTTATGATGTGTTCATTGAATCTCTTTTTTGTGCACATATAATATATTCTTAAAGGTTAATATGAATATGTGTCTCATTGTTATGTGCACATGTTGAATGATTAAGTAAGATGAATCTATCATGCATTATTATTCTATTATGATTTTGTGCAAACAGTATATTGCATGTTGAATCAATGTGAAGTCAGCGTGAAAATAAAAATGATCTCCATTCCCTTCATGACTGCGAAAGCCTAGTTCCTGTAGTCCCCATAGGTACCTCGAGTGATACTTCACCTACTTGTGGGTGATGTTGAAAGGGATGATACATTTATGATTTTTTTGGTGAATTAATGTTGAACTCTGGGTCTACCCACTGCGTTCCAATACATGGTTCTTTTTTTGGGACCATTGTTTGCGATTGAGGGGAATGTGGAGGCCAAATGAGGAAAATATCGGATGATGGTTGAATATGAAGGAGATCAATTTTGTTGTATATCATAATGATAATCCATGAATCAATGTAGACAAATGGTTATAGAGGTATTTGTTTACATATTTGCATGAAATTTTCTTTGCTAACTTCCTGAATGTTTTAGCAAAGTGAATCTAGAGATTAATTGAATAAAATGGAAGATATCACACTACCTATTTGGGGAGTTGCACCCCATAATTGATTAAACAAGTTATTTTTGTAAGTATTAAGGTATCATGCACAATTGATTACTGGTTGGATAGTGTGTTAGGAGGTTATATTAGTGATTTTTCTGTAGATTGTACCCAGTCATATAGTGTGTTGAGGGAGAATTATTTAAGGGTCTGTGCAGAAGATACTTGATTTCATTCTATCTTGGCTTAAGATGATGTTGTGCGATAAGGGAGTTACAAAGATGGAATATGATTTCCTTAGTATCTAAGCATATTCACATACATAGGGGAATTGGGGGATGACTAGGGAATGGTTTGAGTGTATGTGAAAGGATGTAGAAAAGAAGGAATGATGAATATATGGGCCAAGGATGCCGAGAGAAGATGAGTGTGTGATGAATGAAGATATTGGAGTAATACGCAATGATAAGATATTTAGGATGGATAGGAAGAGGATTGTGGCTAAGAGAGAGGGAGAAGACAATGAGAGGAAGGAAAGAGACACTAGTGTAGCACTCCAAATCAAATAAATTATGTGCACATAAGGGAAAGATTGTTAGCTCAGTCTAACAGAAGAAGATTGCACTCAGATTATCCCTTGTGTCTAACCCATAACCATTTGTGAATCTCTAAGATTTGAGGTAATATAAGAATGTTTTTAAATTATAGATAGAGAAAGAATTAAAGATAATAATAAAAGTAGTAAAACTAGTGAAAATAGTAGTCCAAGTCAAAATCAATTAGTAGTACGAGGGAATAATATTGTGCATAACACTATGCCAGGGGTAGATCATACTTTAAGAATGCCTATCTTACATGGAGATGGGATAGAGGATCCATAAAAGCATTGGTTTGTTTGTGAAGAGATATGTATAGTGAAGAACATCTAGGATGATGATGAAAATATTGCGTATTTGGAAATGACATTAAGACATTGCACACTACTATGGTACATGAAATTTTAGAATACTACATCTGTGAGATAGACTAGAACATTGGTAGAGGTAAGAAAATATTTATTGATAGAGTTTGAGAAGCCTAAGTCGAAGTCATAGTGAGTTACAAATATGAAGGAAATCAAGTGGATAGTGAATGAAATAGTGTGGGATTATAATCAAAGGTTTAATATATTGAATGATCAGTTGGCATTCCAAATTCCAGATGAAAAAAATAGGGAGTGGTTTATTGCAGTATTGGTGCTGCATATACACTTCCCTTTGATGTAGTAGAATATTGCATTGCAATCATAAGACTTATAAATTTGTATGAAATTTGAAGCATCCTCGGTAGGAGAGAATGGTGTAGGGATGGATCAAATTCAATCATTGTTAGTTGCATTGATGATCCAGTTGCAAAACATATCTAAAGGGAAAGAAAAATCATGAGGAAGTATGTTGTGTTACATGTAAAATGGAAGGTCATCATAAGAATGGGATCCCAAGTTTTAGAGATTGTTTAGCTATAGGGTCCCTGAATCCTTTAGGATCATGGTGTGAGATATGTAAGATGGTGGTTCACCACTCTAATGCTTTCATGTTGCTTCCTAAGTATTAGAGTACTACAAGAAGAGTGTTCTCTAAGTTTTGTAAATATGTCGTACATGATGAAAAGGAACTTCATGCATTGGATCTGATGAGAGATCACACTGTAGAGGCACACCAAATCTAAAGGTAAGAAGCGCCAACATGGGGAGTATTGTGGTATAATATGTTGAGAATTTATAAATAAGAAGGATGAGGAGGTTTCAGAGGATGTGGAAGAGGATGATTTGGTAGAGTAAGAGGTCAAATTGTATGTTATAATTTTAATCATCCATGACACTTGGATCAATATTGTACGAACCTCTACACAACATGTAAATATAATAGAGCATTAGACCATGCAACAAAGATATGCCCACAGTTGATCACAAAGTAGAAAGAAAAGAGGAACGTGGGCGTATAAATGATAGCATCCGAAGAGAGTGAAAAAAAACCTAAGATAACATTAGTTACATGTGAAGGGATGAAAATAATACCTAATGCGATGAATCAAGGGAATAAAATCGAAAAATGGGTAAGGAAAGATGAAAATCCTTCTCCACTATTTGATCCTGGAAAAGAGAAAGAGACCTATAAGCAATCTAGGAAAGAAGTGATAGGAGGAGAATGGATAGCATTGACTTTGAATGTCCCTCCCTTGTATGTTGGACCTCTTGTATATGACATGCCTCTAGTCTATGATCACATGCATACCGAAAGGAAATTTGGGAAGGTAAGCTCTTTGCAATTTTTTTTGAAAAGTTGTGTAGTGATAATGAAGGATGGGACTACATTAAGAAGTTTGGGAGGGATTATTGATCATTATGCGAAAAATAGAGAAGAGGTTATTGTACAATTAGAAGTTAACCAGGTGCATCAAAAGACAAGGACACACATGGAGTTCTGACTTAGTGCACAAATAAGAGAATACACCATGGATAATATCATTTTAGACCTAGGATCTCATGTGAATGTTCTTCTGAAGTAGACCTAGGAGACAATGGGTAATATGAAAATAATGTGGTCACCTATTTAGTTGATATTAGTGAACCAACATAATATTTATCCAATCGAAAGGATGTTAGGGGTGACTATTAACATTGATGGAGTGTGTATTGTAACTGAATTTGAAGTGGTAGAGATAGTAGATAAGAAAAAACATTATCCAACATTATTAGGACTTGATTGGGACTTCTATAATGATACCATGACAGATATAAAGAAGAGACATATGGTCTTTGAAGTGCGAGAATCGAAAGTTATTACAACACTAGATCCCACAAAGTAAAGTAGGTTTGTGGAAGTAGTAAAGGAGAAAGATCTTGATAACTAATCCAAGTGGATATCGGTGGCCACCCACCTTTTTCGGCTGGCTCAAAACAGTTTTCTGGCAATTTTGGCAACTTACTATTTTTAGCAATTTTTAACTTTCGAGGCCATTTTGAGGGCCCAAATGAAATTTTTTCGAGATCAATTTTCTCAGTAATATTTGAATGTACAATTGAGCCCCCAAAATGAAACTCCTTGATTATACCTTTCCAATGAGCTATCACACGTCTAAAACGAAGATCGTATGCAAAAGTTATGACCCCGAGAAGTTGATGTACTCACTTACCCAAATGAGGCCCACATGAATTTTGGCGCTTCATCTCCTAGGGTTAGGTTTTTGGATGTATAGGGTTTTTGGAATTCCTACTTATTGTAAAAAGGCCTTCAGAGCCTCATTGTAATCATCTTCTTGCGAATGCGAGTATCCGTCACATCTCTTATCAGAGATAAGCTCCCACCATTCTCGCGAGTCTTTCACTCTGTATTTTTACAATCTCTGTACATTTCTTTCATTAATAGAAATTGTGTATTACTGTATATCTTTTTTTATGGTTGCATATTTGATACATTTCTGTTATATTATTGAATATATGCAATATCTCTGTGCATTTCTTTATTATATCTCCGATCTCATTTCATGCCGAAAATAATCCGGATCAATAACCTATACAATGTGACTACACAGATGGATGATTAGGTGAATCCTACAACTTATGGTGCATTGATTTGGGGAACTTTTAGTTCCTCCACATCATACTTAGATGAAGAATTAGAAAATTAAAATAAGAGATTGCATGAATTGTAGACAAGGCGATGTGCTCACATTACCTGCACATTATGATGGATTGGAACTAAGGTATGTGATCCACCTAAGTATAATGGAATAAAAAATATAAAATATTTTATCATGGAATTTAAATTACAAATATTAGATCATCAAAGACTATTAACTTTAGATGTCACACTGAAAATGACTTCAGTGAGATGGTGGGCTACACATAAGGACAAAATAGAGGATTGAAAACAATGAAAATGGTTATTATGGGTCATATTTAGAACAAAGAATGAAGGTATCATGTAGAAGTATAATGGATTAAGTTTCACTATAGAACATATTACAAAGTGCACCGTGATATGGAGATTAGTATTGGAGAAAAAATGGATGCATTTATTTTTACAAACCTTGGATACGATCCCAAAGAGCTTTCACATAGATATATAAGTGCGCAAATGATGCAGGAGCATCTCTCCATGTCAGTCAGCCAGCTAGCTAGCCACGTCAGCGCACACGCATTCAAAGGTTGAAGAGAGGCGCAGTCCTCATTTAAATCTGAATTGAATGTAATTGAATGCTTAGGCTGGTGAGCCATGGAAGCCGTGCCTTTGTGCAGGCATTAGGTAGATCGGCCTTTATGTCAGATCGTCTAAGATCTAGATCCAGATGCTGGACTAGAAAGCCCATTCAATGTAATTGAATAGGGTAGGTAGACCTAGAGGGAAGCGCTCGATGAGCCCCTCAGGTAAAAGAGATTTTTTAGATCTCATTTTAGTAGTTAGATAGGTTATAGAGTTAGAGAAGATAGGTGAGGATCTGCATGAAGAGAAGAGTTGAGAGGAGAGCTAGAGAGAGCTCAGGAACACCATTGTAATTTTAGGCATTTTCCATTTTAATATAAAGAGTAGTTTTTTCTGCATTTCTGTATGTTATGTGAATGTTTGTGTGTGTTACATGGTATGTTGTAGATGTATCTTGTAGTTGTGCATTTGCAGGAATGTGTTTGATTTCAGGGTTGAAGGTCTTTGAGGCTTCATGCCAGGAGGGTGTGACAGAACGTTGCGGGTTCTGAGAGACGTGCATAGAGGATGCACTTCTAAACTCTGTGAAGTCAGACAAAGATGTGCTGCGACACAGAAACTGATATCAACAACTCAAGAGGAAGACCTTTGAGGTTGTTGAACACCTTAGGAGGCAAGGCTGTGTGGGAGAAAAAATAGTTGCAGACAGAATTCTGCTATGGATTCTGTAAAGGCTCTACCAGGTGGGCATTGAGCATATGCGCTGCGGTGCATTGAGGGAAGAACTCTGCAAGAGTTCAAAGACAAAAGACAGAATCTCTGAGGAGTTCTGTAGAGCTCTGCCAAGTGGGCATCGAGCGAGTGCATAGCCGCACAGGAGGATAGAACTGTGGGAAGTTCTGGAGAAAGACACTCTGCCAGGAGGGCATAGAGATGTTGTGCAGATGGCACAAGAGAAGAGAACTCCTTTGAGTTCTGCCATTTGAAGGAAGAAATATCAGGAGGAGCCAATGCTTTTATTACGCGCAGCGAGGTTCAAGGTAAAAGGAGCTCGCAGAGAGAAAAGAAATAGATGTCGAGGCCTTTGGAAAATATAAATTCCCCTAAGTCTGGGAAGAAATCATGCAAGCTCAGTAGAGAACAACAACAGTCGTCAGATCATCAGGAAGAGAGGATATGGAGCATTGATTTACATGTCTAGGAGGTGCATAGGAGGAGCGCGCACAGGAGAATTGATCTGAGCCATCAGATCTTGGATTAGATCATCGATAGCCATTGGACCTGTAGGAGTTGCATGGGAGTTAACCCCGTGAACAGGAGTAGAGAAGTCCCAATAGGCATCCGGATATTGGAACATCGACCATCGAGGAATCAAAGTTCTCGAGGTCATAAGAATCGGGACCTTTCAGGTATCGAAAGAGCGACAGGATCTAGACCGTCCTTTGGTAGAGGACATGTGGCAGAGATCGAGCACTCGCCAGAACTATGGTGCATTAGGAAATTGGTGTTCCTATGGACAAGAGACCAGGGAAATTCAAGTGAAAACCCCGACATAATCAGAACTGTCCATCTGCAATGATAGGTGTCAAAGGATCGAGCGTCGTTGACACATTGAGAGTCTCGAGACTGAGGGTTCAAGGTCTGTTGAACCCTGAAACTGCGAGAAGAGACCACAGCCATGAATCTCAGACATAACGCATGTCAAGGATCCAAGAGGAGTTGAAGTTCGGCACTTCGTGAACTCTGGAGGCAAGGAAATCGTCGTATTTAGAATCGCAAAATCGCGATACGCAATTTCCTAATTGTGACAGAGGTGGGCCATAGAGGAGCCTAGCAAGGAGGATAGGTGGCAGGTCAAAGGCCGGGAGCTGTCGGAGGACCATCACATCGGGGATAGGCATATTGGGGATTTTGTGGATGTGAAAACATTGCATTTTGAAACTGCGAAGCCTGAAACCCCAAACAGTGGAGGCCAGCTGTCAGTGCAGTGGAGAATCGAGATTCGAGGAGTCAGGAATCCTGTGGGTGGATGTATAGTGGTGTCACAAATCCAGAAACCCCAATGAGAGGGTTAAGGTTGTGGTCATAGAGTGACGGTCACATTGGCTAGGGCTTATCCAGGAGGGCTAAAGCGCATCGGGAATCGGAGGATCGTGGATCCAGGGGACGATTGCATTTTGACATCGAAAACCCCAAAACCCCGACAGAAGTATATGACAATGTTCTTATGGAAGGAGGTCACATGGGCGAGAGGACCTAGCCAAGAGGGGCTAAGGAAGTATAAGTGCACATCGACAATCGAAGATCGGGGATTCACGAGGACAGTGGTTTGTGACAGCAGGAAGACCGAAACCCTGAACCCTGATACTTGAGTCGGGGAAAGTCACGATCCGGTGCAGAGGTCGTGAGGAAGTGAGAAAGGACCTGTGGATTGGGTGTTTGATAGGGATTCCACTCAGGAATCTAGAGAGCTTCTTTGGCTCAGCAGAAGGAATATGAACGATCCTGTGAGAGAGTGAGTTGGAGGTGTAGGAGCACCCTCACATACGTCAAGTGGTATCAGAGCTTGAATCTTGCTTGTAGATTTTAGGCAGGAAGAAGTGGGGAGATAAGAGGATACTCTGATACACGTCAAATGGTATCAGAGATGAATTATTGTCTGTATGTTTCAAGTAGGAAGAGATGCAGGAGGAGATAAGAGAGCACTTGGATACACACATCAAGTGGTATCAAAGCTAATTGCTTGTCTACATATTTCAGGCAAGAGGAGAATAAAGGAGGTGGAAGAAGACAGATTTGTTGAGGAATCTGTAATGATTGTTTGTAGGTAGGCAACAATCAAGGAGACAGTCAAAAATACTGTAGGAGGATGAAGATAGAATACTCAGGGATGCAGAGTGATAGCAACATATCTGTCAGGGAGGCAAATAGACAAAACACCATGGTTACTGAAGACCATAGGCATGTTGGGAGGAGGAAGAGCAGGGAAGAAAAGCTTGCAAAATTTGATAAAGAAATGACTATAGACCTCTATGAATTAAAGGCAGACATAGAGAAATTCGAACTGCGGATGTGGCAGGATAGGAGGAGGAGATGGATGCATGAATTTCCCATGGAGAAGGCAAAAGTAAAATGGCCAGTCAAGTAGCTGATGGTCATGAGACAACGCAGGTTGTTAAAGAGATGGTTGAGGTATGCTGAAAACCTCAAGGCCACAAAGGAAAAGATGATTTATCACTGTGAGCCAGACACTGGGAGAGGTCTCGATGATGAAGAATTCGAATGGGGATCAACTGAGGATCTCAAGGACTACCAGGAGGTCAAAGTAGAAATTCTAGATTTCTAGGAGGGCAATGAGTTGAGATCGGCTGAGGATCTCACGGACTGTCAGGAGGACAGCCAGGGAATTTCACATTACCAGCTGGGCAATGGTAAGAGGTCGCTGTGGGATCTCGAAGATTGCCAGGAGGGCAACGGAAACATCCCTTATTGACATATGGGTAGGGATGAGCAGATGAGACTATCTATGGGTCTCATAAACTCATAAGTGAGTTGGGATCAACCAGAGGAGCTGATAGAGAAGATGGATTTAAATCAGCAGGTGCAGCTGATAGAAGAGGAAGAAGACCAGGAGGATATTATGATGATTGGGGGAATTGGAGTATTCCTACCATGTGCCCAGGAGGAGGCAAAAAAATGTGTTGCAGATGATACAACAAACACAGGGGAACAGTCAGTTGTGACTGTCAAAAAGAAATTGGAGCAGACATTTGAGATTGCCCAAGCGGATGAAGGGAAGAATGAGCGTTATGAGGAACGATTCAATGATTTCAGCCAGTGAGATGAGATCTTTGTAGCATTGGAGCTGACGATGACTGTCAAAAGGAAATTGGAGCTGATGATGACTGTCAAGGAGGAATTGGAGTAGACTTTGGAAGCTGCCCAAGCAGAAGAAGAAGATGAGCATTCTGAGGGATGGCTCATTAGTTTCATCCAGGGGGATGAAAAGAAAGAAGTTGTATCACTGAAGATAGCAGCAAAGGAAGCCAAGGAGCAGGCAAGAATATTTATCACTCCATGGGAGATGGAGCTAAACATGCTAGAGGATTGGCTAAATAATCCAGGGCCAGTAAGGGAACTGACAGAAGTTGAACTATGAGGGAAGGTGACTGAAAAACTAGTCAGTCAAAGGGAGACTGCAGAGCTAAAATATGTAGCAAAGTGGCAAATTGAGGCCATAGATGAAGATGAAGAAGATGGCATGGGAGATCATAGTGATCTGCCCAATAGCAGAAAATTTTTTCACCTGAGGAGACTGCAAGAACAGGGCCAGCCATGGGAGCAGCTGGATGCAGTGATCGATGAAATCAGGAAGCTGATGTTGGGGTCAGAAAGAACTACCAGCGAGAAGAGGTTGGGAAGAGAAGAAGAAGCAACAACAGTGCAACAGAAGCAGCAGCAGCAGCAGGATGGAGCAAATGAAAATCTCCAGATATTTGTTTTGGATCCAGGAGTATTTCCAACCACTTAGAGGGGAAGTGCATGAGGAGGAGCTCATGATTTTGTAGCTGAGGAGTTTGATGCAGGAGCATCTCTCCATGTCAGCCAGCTATCCATGTCAGCGCGCACGCATTCAAAGTTTGAAGAGAGGCGTAGTCCTCATTTAAATATGAATTGAATGTAATTGAATGCTTAGGCTAGTGATCCATGGAAGCCGTGCCTTTGTGCAGGCGTTAGTTAGATCGGACTTTATGTTAGATCAGATGAGATCTAGATCTAGATGTTGGACTAGACAACCCATTCAATGTAATTGAATAGGGTAGGTAGACCTGGAGGGAAGCGTTCGATGAGCCCTATTGGTCATTATAATTGCTTAATTAATTT
>CBVK0100430795.1:3574-16016 GCA_900067695.1 Picea abies
TCAGTTTTCACACCAAATATTTCTTTCCCTTTACTACAAATCCTTCAGGCAGTTTCATATAGATTTCCTCTTCTAGGTCCCCATTTATAAACATTGTCTTCACATCCATCTGTTCTATTTCCAGATAAAATGTTGCAACTAGAGACATTATTACTCTAATGGAAGTTAATTTTACAATAGGGGAAAAAATCTCATAGAAGTCGACTCCTTCGACTTGGGAATATTCTTTTGCTACTAGTCGAGCTTTGAATTTCTTGACTTGATGTACTGCATTCATATTCTTCTTGAATGCCCATTTTCTACTAACATGATTTCTTCCACTAGGTAATTTAACTAAGTGCCATGTCTCATTATTATGCAAGGATTCCATCTCTTAGACCATGGAATCCTTCCAGAGTTTTCACTCTGCTAAGTCGACTGCCTCCTTGATTGACTTGGGATCATATTTAGTGGTAGTTAAAACAAATTCAGAATGGAAGTCAGACAAACTATACCTTTTGAATGATTTTCTTACTCNNGAATGGAAGTCAGACAAACTATACCTTTTGAATGATTTTCTTACTCTTTCTAACCTCCTTACAATCGGGGTCGGTTGTTCCACCTCTTCTTCTGATCCATTTGAATCATTTGAATCATCTTCTTCGTACCTTAGTTCAAACAACATCATCTCAGGATTATTCTCAGTTTGAACAATTTCTTCAAGCTCAGACTTACTTCCAAATTATTTGAAGACCAAATTTCGACTGTACACTATTTAATTCCTTGATGAAGGATTCCATAGATTATATCCTTTCATTCCTTCTTTGTATATAATGAAACTACATTTGACTGCCTTCTTGTCCATCTTGCTCCTCATTTCCTTGGGAACATGCACAAATGCATCACAACCAAATACTTGCTCCTCATTTCCTTGGGAACATGCACAAATGCATCACAACCAAATACTTTAAGATGTTAAACTGAAGGATTCTTACCCGACCATACCTCATGTGAATTCATGTCGACTAGCACTGACGAAGGAGACATATTCAATATATATTTTTCAGTGTCGACTGCCTCCGCCCATAATTCTTGTGCGAGCCCAACACCACCGAGCATGCTCCTTGCCTTGTCCATCAATGTTTTGTTCATTCTCTCAGAAACTCCATTTTGCTGTGGGGTATATGGTGTGGTATTTTGGAGTGCTATGCCACACTACTTACAAAACTCATCAAATTCTTTTCCATTGAATTCACCACCATTGTCAATCCTCAACACCTTATTCTTCTTATCTTTCTGGTTTTCTATAAGAGATTTAAACTCTTTGGATTTCTCAAAAAATTATGATTTCTTCCTCAAGAAATATATCCATGTCTTCCTGGAAAAATGATCTATGAAGGAGACATAATACAGGGATCCACTAAGTTAAGGCACTAAAACAGACACAAAGACATCACTATGAACCAATTCTAGAATCCCATTTTCCCTTGTCGCTCCTGTTATCCCCATTTTGCGAGATAACTAAGGAGATCATGTCTTGAGGCCCTCATGTTGCAAATATGGAGTGATGAGAGACTACATGACCAACAATGTCCACTTGCACATACATAATGCCACTCTATCACCACTTTCTAATCCATTGTCAACACATCCACCAGACCAACTAGTTTCTAGAAGGCAGTTGGGTCTTGCTCCATGCAGTACAAGTCAAGTATTATGGTAGGGAATCACCCTAATATTTAAGGAATTTGAACATGTTGTATTTAAGATGCTTTTGATTATATAATTCCTGCTTGGACATTATTCCTTTGACCTTGTTTCACCTTGGTGAGTGTCATAGATTTCCCAGTAAGTGGCCAAAATTTGGGAAAGGTTTGTGACTAGGGGTCCCTTAAGGAGGTATCATCACGAGCTGACCTATCATGATCATGGGTATTTAGTGGTATGAAATTACCATCATATAGTCACCAAGCCAGGGTAGTGGCTCTGAATTACATGATTGAGAGAAAGGGGGTCTCATCACGATCCAACCTTCTCATTTCCATGAGGTATTTGTGAGTAACACTGTCATTATCTAGACACCACACCAGGAAAGTGGCCTTCAACTCGTTCCTTAAAACATGAAATAAATAAAGAATGGAAATAATATGGGATTGGAAAGAGTGCATTGTAAACGAAGGTGCCACACACCCTCTATAAAGGCACTCATCAATGAGATAATACGAGCCCTTGTATGTCAGGAAACTCATCGACCTATGAAGTCTAAAACCATTCCACCTCATCACCCACTACATAACATTGAAAGGCCATCCTTGGTAGAATCCCTTACTTGAGGGCTTTGGTCTACCCAATAGGAATCCTATGACACCCCTCCCATACTTAAACTTGGTCAATTGTATAGGGTTTTGAGCATTTTTTTAAATTGATGAGGTAGTTTTGATGCACATTTTTAGGTTCCTTTATTATTAGATGTGGTTTACACTTGTCATGATATATTTGACTTGAGATGTTTGGAGGGAGTACCCTTTTGTTTTGCAGGACCTTGCTAGGTGGCCAGTTTTGGGAGAACAAGACTAGCTTGGGCTTCCACAGGGAAATAATCCCACATGATGGATGCATAGGCCTACATTTTAGATGAAAGAGACATGCCTTTGGAGGCATAGAATACATCATGAAGGGCCTAACCTAGCCCCTACCACCCAAACGGATTTCCTAGGGGAGGAAAAATGTCACCTCCTTGAGGGTTGACGTCATGAGGGGGCTAGGGTTTGGTGGTGATGGAGGTATACATTGAAACATGTCACATTTTCACCATATGAGGCATGGAGAAGGCTTAGCACATGATGATGAGGCTCAAAGAGACCCAACGATTTCCACATCTTCTCCAATGACTTTCTCAAGTGCCAAAATGCCCCCTAAAGGGGTGACACCATCTTACTTTAGGGTTTCTTTGTGAAAAAGAGAATTTTAAAGATTAATTGTTTAATATTATTTTGATGCAAGGAGTAAGATGAGGGTTGTTTACCCCTTATCTTATGTTTTACCCTTGCTAAGTGGAAAAACTACGAGTTAGACATTTTGTATAAATAGAGATCATTTGAATCTCATTTTTAACATAACTCCCCCATTATGAGAAGTACTTAGCTGAAAATTTCGATACTCTTGGTGATTATGGTGTTTATCTCTTGTGGAATGTCTCTTGGTGAATGAATGAGGAGGAGTGGTGCGCACCCCCTAAAGGCTTTCCCTCTTGACTCTTGGATGAATTTTTCATGGTAAACTAGGGTTTGATATTTGATCTCTTGGATTAGGTAAGGAAAAATATGCATATGCTATTTCTTTCGTGCTTATTTTGGTTATTTTTAGTCAAAACCCTAGGGACGAGTATGTTGGATACACCCTCCATATTTGCTTCATCTTATTGTTAAGTTTATATGTCTTTTCTTGAGTAAGGGTTGCTAAGAGGAATACAAGTTTGTATACCCTCCTAGATTTACCCTAAGTTGGTTGGAATACCCTAGGGAGTAAAAGGATTTACACCCCGAGGGTTGTGTTTAATATAACTTGTGCTTTAAAGACCCCATTCACTAAATTTTAAAGGTACTAATCTGAAATTTTTTTCATTGGAGAAATAAAATAATGCATTGGGAAACATGATTTCTTGCCATATTAACGTTTTGCAATCTGGGTTTTGTTCCTTGTGCATAGATCACCTCTTATCCACTAGGGAGTCCCCTCTAAAGGGTTATTTATTTATTCTGTTACAAACATTCATCTTCATCCTTTAGGGCTGTAGAAACCCTAATCTAATTTCTTCAATAACTCTTAAATCAACCATTGAAAGTTGCTTAAAGTTTGTACACTTAAACTACTGTGGATAGCACACCTTTTGGAAAACTTTGAGGGGGTTTTAGTGGCTGATATTCTTGCTGTAATAAGTTGTTTGTTACATCCATAATCCTGATTTATATTGCTGCATAAAGTGTTTACAACAACCTTACCTTTTCATGTTAGTATCTTGGTCTTTAAATCTTGAGTTTCATTAGTGTTTAGCTAGTTTATCTCTTGCATATTTCACTTGATTTCTAGAGATTGTTTAGAAACTTATGGTGCCATTTAATTGATGATATATAATGTTACTAATAGCTTCTATTAGGGACAAAAAAATTTACTTTCTTGTCTAATTGGTATATTGCATTGTATCTTGGTTTTCCTTGTGTCTCGGGCATGTATTATCTCCTTGCAAGTCACTCATAGCTTTGGAAACTGCAATCAACCCTCAAGAATCATTACCAAGTTCCATTTTCCATATAGAAATTTGAAATTTAGGGTCATCCATTCATACATTACATTTTCCATCTCAATCCCCCCTAGGGTCACCAGGATTTCCCCCTTGAGGTGACTACGTCACCTCTAAAGTGACGGGAACACCTGCCTAAGGTGACAATGGGTAGGTGCTCTCTAATTTGTCACCATTTTGGTGGTTGGGTTAGGATTTTCCCAACCTACAACTTGTGCGATAACAGTTTTGTGCCATTGCTCGGGAGGATTTTGAATCCTCCTCCGAACCCTAACGACACTTTGGAAAGCTATCTGAAATTCTTTTCCCTAGCTTGCTTGGCGACTCCACCTAAAGAATGTTCCCTTTCCACCCTTCATGAGCTCTTCTTTAAGTTCATCTGGCGACTTCACCTTCCAAGAACCCACCTTATCCCTTGTCACCATTTTATGAGCCTTGAGCTCATTTGGTGACTCCATTGAGGTATTACCCTAAGTAATGTAACCATGGAATCACAATAATTACCATGGGAATTCCATAAGTTTTATCCCTCCTTTGATGTTCAGGATATCCTTGAATATCCAAATCATTGCTCCCTGGAGTGGAGGGAAAGTTTCCCTAAATTTAATGGCGATACAACTCTAGCAGTCACCCATGTCGTCAATTATATGAAGTATGCTTCAAGCCAACTCTAGCAGTCACCCATGTCGTCAATTATATGAAGTATGCTTCAAGCCTAGATGTGCTAATGAACATTTTTGTATCTTCACTGGAATCAAGTCGAAGTAATTTTCTTGCACACTCATGTAACCAAAATATCATCCCTTATTCTACCAAGCTCATTGAATAATTTCTCAAGAACTATCGACCAACTAACCAGAATTTTCAAGATAATTTCCAAGGGCTCAAAGACGTTCTTTGTAGAGAAGGTTTTCCTATAGATGAGGATGAAGAAAAGCTTGAAGAATATCCTAATGAAGAAGATCCGGATGGGACATATGATGAAGATGAAGTATCTTACCTTCCACTAGATGAGGACATCCAAACCTTTCCTTCTCCTACACATCAATATGAGGACATTATGAGTTATAATACTTTTGAAAACTTTGATAATGCTTTGTTCCATGACTGTGGAAATGAATAAAACTGGAAAAAGGATATCAATGAAGTTTCTCTTGCAGAAGGCATGAACGAGAGATTCTTATCTTCTTTCTCTTTTGAAGAAAATGAAGTTATTCAGTCTTGTGAAGAAGTAATCATCTCCTATGATACAAATGGATTCGAGGAACAACACTCATATATAGTTGACGACCACATTGATGATTTCATATAGGTTAAGAGATGTAGATGGGATGTGGTTGCTTCATTATTGATATAGATCCCATTTATGACATTGAGGGTAGCTATTAGACAGAGGGGGTTTAAGTGCCATCTTCAAAGGAATGGTATTCACAACATGTGTTCTGTCCATTTGAGGGTGGTTGATCGCAACATTTTCTAGGATGATTTTTAGTCATCCCTTGGGACTTGTGATGCATATATTTTTGGGGATGCAGACTTATTGTATGAGGACTCTCATACACCTTCATTGTTATTAGTTTTGGAAGAATACTAGGACAGGGCCATATCAAAGAGATCTACAAAGAGAAAATATTTTCATATTAAGGATTTCTATAGGGATTCGTAGATAAAAAGGGCATGTTTTTCTCTTCCTAGACCTGAGCCTGTCCCTTACCTCATTTCCTCTTCTTAGAGAAATCACAAGGTCTTCTTGGGATCTCTCATATATTCTCGGTCTTTAGGAAGCAACGATCATGTTCAAGAGGGCCACTTTGGACTCACCTCTCCTTTCAAGGTACAAGTTAATTTTGATATTCCTGTATTTAAAGGTCAGATCAATGCGGATGCCCTAGAAAAATGGTTAAATATGCTAGAAGATTATTTTTCTGTTCACAATTTTTCTGACAGGGAAAAGATCACCTTTGCATTCCTTAATGCTCTCCCCCATGTCAAACATTGCTGGGAAACTTATCGGAATAAAATTTCCACAGAGGATTCTGGAATATATGGGGTCAAGCCCACTTGGGATTTTTTTATGGATGCGATCAAGGAACAATATTACCATGTTGGTTACTATGACGAACAATATAAGAGGGGCCAAACAATGCCATAGTTCACAAATAATTTCCATACCTTGCGCACAAAGATGGGTATCAAAGACTTCATGCATCATCAGGTTCTAAAATATCAGAGGGATTTGCATAGGTACATCCAAACTGAAATGGATTTCCTAGACATCTGTAATAAATCTCAAAAACTCCATAAAAAAAAAAAAAAAATCTTCTAAGGGGCAATAAGTTCTAAACTTGTAAGAGATAGATTTATAAAATGAGGAATGTCCTTAGGGTACCTTTGATTATCATGTTTTCAATTTCCTTTTCCTAGCAATTACAGAATCATAGTCGAGTGTTTACTCTTCAACCCTTATTTAAGTCATACTAGGATTTTGTAAGTGGTTAAGTATTTAAATTTAGTAATGATAAGGGAATGGACATAGGCTTAGGACTTAGGGTTCCATCCCTTCCTTAATACATAATTTCATACGTGCACGCATGCCTAACTCCAATACTCTGACACATCTTTTATAACCATAGCAAAGGAATCAAACTATTGTTTTATTGTTAGATTTAATGTTTTGGGTTGCTTAAATATGTTCCATGGGATTTGATAACTTCCTCATTATTCCTTCGCTTGGTTTAGTTTCTTCCCTTTGCCACGTAGTCCACTAACTTCCTAGTCCAGAGACGAGCCCCAAACTGGCAGTTAAATGAACCTTACCGGACTTAACTAGTCTAAGCTCTGATGCTAGTTGGACTAGTAGCGACTAGAGGTTAATAAATCTGAAACATAGGTTCTTGAACAGACCCAGGGTGGCCCTTGTAAATGTGACTAGAGGCGTTGACAGTCGGGAATAAATTCTCTGACCAACCATTAAAGGAGGTGGGTGAGGGATGAGGGCCAACTCTGTACCCTTCTTCAATCCAAGCATGCCAACTCACTCAAAGCACATGGCGCACTTACTGTCATACCCACTACATTCAATATGCATAGTTTTTCGAGTTCAAGGTAGTAGCCATTGCTCATTTACACATTGTGCAGCCTCGTTTGCAAAGGGTTCAACATTTTCACAATGTTTTTCTTGGTTTTACTTTGCAATGGATTTGGGGTAAGGAGATCCTTCCGACTATAATGCTATCGGTAAGTGACAGTCTTATTTTTCATATTCGTTCAACAAACATTAAACATGATCATCCCTTCTATTATAGTTTACTATTCTCATGATTTTCTTACAAGAATTTTTGCGCGAGTGGTAACCTTCTCGTAGGCTCTTATCATCTCCTCTTTCCCTCGTTGTTGTTTTTCCCCTTTGATACGTAGTTGGTTTTTCTATCTTGGTCGCATACACAGATAGGGCTTTTTCTTTGCCCTTTTTTCCTGCTCCCAAACTTATTGACAAGTTCTTAAGATTGAAATCTCTTTGATTGTGAGTCTCCCTGAATGGATAGTAGTCAGGCTAACCATTTTGTAAGACTCAGACCGTAACTGGGGCTAAAGAAATTCGGGTTATTTTCTTCATGGCCACTTATTTATAATCTGGATGTGCATGAAGGCGTGTATACTGGATTTTTTTCATTGTGTTGTTTTCTACATGTCCTTAAATTTCTTTGTAGTGTAATGGATAAATAATGGTTCTGTACATTTTCCCCTTTGACTTAAAACTCAGGTGTATACTTATTATGCGGCTTGTATATATATAGACAATACTCATTATTTGTTTCTATATTGTTACTTTGATTATTCTCGGATTCTTGTTATTAATTATGGGCCCTTTGTTTTGAGAGGGTACCCATCATAGAGGTTTGGGTTCCTCCTCCCCTTCTAGTTTGGACGAATACACGATGGTTGCAGCAGGGAAGAGAACAGATTTTCCCATCCGGGGTTAAGTATTTTTCTTCGGTTGTACTTTCCCATTTTATTAAATCCTTTCCTTTCTGTTGGACGGATTGTAATGACTGTATCACAATGTGTACAGGGTTTCAGCTACGTGGATACATGGAAAACTACCATTGTCATTCACGTGAAAGGTAATTGGGTTTCGTTATGCCTTCCTCCAGAAACTTAGGCAACTCAAGCCATAAAAGGTTAACTCTTTGTGCTAGAGGTTATTCAAGATGTGTTATTTCTAATGTTAAATTTTACGGCCCAAACGAGGGTCAATTTCGAAACTAAAGGATTTAGCCGAAAGGCTCAATCGATTTTTTTTTATTATGATCTAACTTGACACTTGAAGAAGTAAATACGAATTTACATTCTCTTGTCATATGAGTAATATAATGTTAGTTCTTTCACCCTTGTAGATTCACTTTAAATCTTTAACTTCATAGATCCTTGGAAAGATAGGATATGCTGGGTGTATAGCCTTTTTATCTTACAATTGTAATATTTCAAACTGAACTTGTAATAAATTGGATAGACTGCTTATTTCAATCTGAGATGAATTCAAGTTTTGTTCTTGCTTTATCTTACTTCTGCGCATATGGAATGTTTGAAAATATAAGATTTATTGTCACGAAGGTGTTGACTGGTCCATGTATTAGGTAAATAGACAGAGATGGGTATAAAATTTTATGAACTCTATCATTTATGCCTGGGTTAAATTCTTTATAAAAATAATCATATGCAAAACGCCATTCTCTGAAGATGCAATATCTTCCTTCTGCAATCTAAGGTAGTATTTATGTCAAACGAGAAAGCAATGTATACTCAACTACTTCTATGAATTTCACATTAACTTTCATGACTCCCTGATTTTTATTTGTTCTCTTACTTTCTTTCCGTGAGAAAGTATGTGTAAAAGGGTTAAAATTTTAGTTTCACCTAACAGGATTCCAAAAGGCTTAATCTATGAGTTTGTACGCATATAATCTATCAAAAGTTTTGGTACTATGATGAGATATAGGAGGGGTCTCCAGACTCTCCATTTGGGGTATTTCCTTTACTCAGAATTATTTGAGCTCCTGTTGATAATGGCTACTGATATAATAGGACAACAATTTTCTATGTAAAGGATTTTCTGTTATAGTTACTATATTCTCTTTTAATCAATGTTGACTATACAAGATGCCAACAGCAAATCTATCTATCTATCTATCTATCTATCTATCTATCTATATATATATATATATATATATATCTATGATCATGATCATTACGTGCTTGACTTATCCTTTTTTTTACATAATCAAGCACAAGGGGAGATTCTTTGATGGGGTGATCAACTAGCTGCACTGGTTGTATGAATTCACTTGACATAATCTATTACCTAATCTTCAGGGCCCCAAGGCCCCAATCAAGGAGGTAGGAAATATTTCTTTCCTTGCATTTTCATTTTTATTTCTCATATTTATTTATATGCATTTCATATTTCATTTTTCTCTACTTGCATATTGATTTCATGCTTAGTTTATAATTTTTTGAAAAAATGCTAAAATTTTCTTTTGTAGTTTAGTTTTAGTTTGGATTTTGATGTATATGGATGAAGGGTGATAGAACCACCCTAGATTTGATAGTATTTGTTTTAGTGTAGGCACAAGTCTACCAGGAGATGATGCGGTTCTCATGCACTCTACAATGGGCACAAGTCCTCAAGTAGGAGCCATATGTTATCCCCATTTTGTGGGATAACTAAGGAGATCATGTCTCGAGGCCCTCATGTTGCAGATATGGAGTGATGAGAGACTACATGACCAACAATGTCCACTTGCACATACATAATCCCACTCTATCACCACTTTCTAATCCATTGTCAACACATCCACCAGACCAGCTAGTTTCTAGAAGGCAGTTGGGTCTTGCTCCATGTGGTACAAGTCATGTATTGTGGCAAGTAATCATCCTAATATTTAAGGCATTTGAACATGTTGTATTTAAGCTGCTTTTGATTATAGAATGCTTGATTGGAAATTATTCCTTTGAACTTGTTTCACCTTGGTGAGTGTCATAGATTTCCTAGTAAGTGGCCAACCTTTGGGAAAGGTTTGTGACTAGGGGTCCTTTAAGGGGTTATCATACCATTCCTGACCATACTTACCACTTTCCGCTCATTACACTCCCATCATATTGTCCGCTTCTAGGTATTTTGAATTTAGTGACCCAAGAAGGGCATGTGCCTCTTCATCGGAAGAAGGGGATGAATGCCTAGAGGGATTACTGTTGGCTAAAAAGATAAAATCCTAGACATAGACCTTCCATATGCTTCACCCAGGGATCCCTTGAAAAACCAATGAAACACTTCTTTGTAAGAAAAAGGGGGACCTACAAAAATAAATGATAATGAATGCTTAAGGGGTTAGGTGGAGGATGAGAGGTATCATCACGAGATGAACTATCATGACCATGGTTATTTAGCGGTATGGCATTACCATCATCTAGTCACCAAGCCAGGGTAGTGGCTCTCAGTTACATGACTGATAGAAATGTGGTCTCATCAAAAGCCAACCTTATCATTTCCACGAGGTATTTGTGAGTGACACCGTCATTATCTGGACACCACGCCAGGACAATGGCCTTCGATGCGTTCCTTAAAACATGAAAGAAATAAAGAATGGCAAGAAAATGGGCTTGGAAAAAGTGCATTGCAAACGAAGGTGCCACACACCCTCTACAAAGGAACCGGTTAATGAGATAATACAAGCCCTTGTATGTCATGAAAATCATCGAACTATGAAGTCTAAAACCCTTCCACCTCATCACCCACTACATAACCTTGAAAGGCCATCCCTGGGAGAATCCCCTACTTTATGGATTTGGTCTACCCAATAGGACTCCTATGACACCCCTCCCATACTTAATCTCAGTTAATTGTATAGGGTTTTGAGCATTTGTTTAATTTGATGAGGTAGTTTTGATGCACATGTTTAAGTGACTTTCTTATTAGATGTGGTTTACACTTGTCATGATATATTTTACTTGATATATTTGGAGGGTGTACCCTTTTGTTTTACATGACCTTGCTTGGTGGCTAGTTTTGGGAGAACAACCCTAGCTTGGGCTTCCTTGGGAAAATAATCCCACAGGATGGATGCCTAGGGCCCACATGAAATATGATAGATATGTGCCTTTGGAGTCCTATAAGACATCATGATGGGCATAACCTATCCCCTACCACCCAAACAAATTGCATAGGAGAGGAAAAACGTCACCTCCTTGAGGGTTGGCATCATGAGGGGGATAGGGTTTGGTGGTGATGGAAGTACACATTGAAACTTGGCATTTTTCACTAGATGAGGCATGGAGAAGGATTAACACACGATGAGGAGGCTTAAATATCCCCAATGACTTCCACATCTTCTCCAATGACTTGCTCAAGTGCCAAAACATCTCCTAAAGGGGTGGCATCATCTTACTTTAGGGTTTCTTTGTGCATAAGTGAATTTTAAAGATCAATTGTTTAATATTATTTTGATGCAAGGGGCAAGATAAGGGTTGTTGACCCCTTATCTTATGTTTGACCCTTTCTAAGTGGAAAAACTATGAATTAGACATTTTTTATAAATAAAGATCACGTGAATCTGATTTTTAACATAACTCTCCCATTGTGAGAAGTACTTGGCTGGAAATTTCGCTACTCTTGATGATTATGGTGTTTCTATCTTGTGGAATGTATTTTGGTGAATGTATCTTGGTGAATGAATGAGGAGGAGTGGTGCACACCCCCGAACGGATTTCTCTCTTGACTCTTGGATGAATTTTGCATGGCAAAATAGGGTTTCATATCTCATCTCTTGGATTAGATAAGGACAAATCTGCATATGCTATTTCTTTCTTGATTATTTTGGTTATTGTTGGTGGAAACCCTAGGGAGGATTATGTTGGATACACCCTCCATATTTTCTTCATCTTATTTTTAAGTTTATAAGTCTTTTCTTGAGTAAGGGTTGCTAGGAGGAATACAAGTGTGTATACCCTCCTAGATTTACCCCAAGTTGGTTGGAATACCCTAGGGAGTAAGAGGATTTAAACCCATAGGGTTGTTATTAATATAATTTTTTCTTTAAATACCCCATTCACCCAGTTTTAAAGGCACTAATCTGAATATTTTTTCATTGGAGAAATAAAATAGTG
>CBVK0100430796.1:0-14550 GCA_900067695.1 Picea abies
ATACAATGTTCACAAAAGTTGAATTCTAAATTACATGGAAGAAATTATTCGACCATACCTTTGTTGCCATAGCTTGAAGTCATTTCTCTCCAATGTGTCCCATCCTCTCATGCCATAACATGGTCGGGTAGAATTTATGATGACTTGTCGAGTCGGTTTGGATCAACTCAGACCGACTCGAGTTGAGTCAAGTCAAGGCAGTCATCATAAGCTTAGTGAGAGTCGAAACTTCCACTTTACACATGTTACACATAGCTCATATGAAAGTATTTACACATGTTAGGAAATGAGGACACTTCCATGCTAAACCTAGCAGAAGAGAGCACATGTTAGGAAATGAGGACACTTCCATGCTAAACCTAGCAGAAGAGAGGAATAAATATTTAATCAAGAAAGTAAATGACACAACAAACATACAGTACACATAGGTTTTATCCTGAAAACCCAAACTGGGAAAACCAACATTCCTTGACCATTCTTCTCTCTTGTTGTCTTATTCATTCAGAATAAAAGGTTACATGTCTAAACTTGTCCCACACTTAAGACACAATCGACATCATACCCTCTTGCTTACACAAGAAAAACCCTGTAGCCAATTTGACTTACATATCCATGACCATCAACCTCTAAAATGATTTCTATAAAGATTATTTTTTACAACATTACAACACACCTTCTTTGTAGGATTTACAGTAGGAAAAACCCCTAAAGAAAAGGCAACCAAAAATGTTTATAGATCGATGCAGATCACTGGCTACAAATCTCACGAATCTCATGATTCTGTTATAGTCGACTACCAAGTCGAATTACCCATCGAATACCAGTCAGAATTCATTCGGTCTTCAGTCGGTTTCCACATGCCCACTTGACGACCTCTTGTCGATTGACCTCTTTGACTTGTTGTCGATATCTTTACCATGTCGAACCACCTCGACCTTCGACTTTGACTTTACCCAGTCAAACCACCTCAACCTTTGACTTGTTGTCGATCCACCTCGAATTTGACTTTCAGTCGACCCACCTTGACTAGAATTTCAATGCAAAGAATATAACAACCCAACAGTATGGAATGCATGATAATGATGAACTCTATCTTTTCTAAGTTTGGACTAAATTGCACCACATCAATTTTATAACTTTGTTGTGAGGATTTTCTATCCCTTGAGAACTCTTTATGGATTATCAAACATTTATAACCTTGAGTTATTTACTCTACTTCCAAATGTCTTGTGCTTATAAATTCTACCTTCTCACATCATTTTTGTGGTGAAATTTTAATGTGTCTTTGTGAACCTTGTGGAACTTTTGCTTCTATTTATTGCAGAACTTTGGTGTATATCTCAATCACAGGTAGAATATTTGGATCATCTTCACAATCCCTAGATTTAGGTTTTCTCTCATTAAAATATGATATTGTTTTAAATGATGTACTTACTTCCTATTGTTAGTATAAATTGTACTTACAATACAAGTAAATTGTGTTCTAGGGACTAGGATTTGCAATCTATGCTTCGAATTGGGCCTGTCTCTTTACATGTTCACAAAAAATAAGCGATTTCATAAACATGTCTATGCAAAATAGAATTATTTGCAACAACACCGATACTGATTATTCTTTAAGAATATCTAAAACAACTATAAAAAGAGGTAATTCTGAAGTTATAAAATGTTTTCAAAACTATTTGAAATAGTGATATGCTTGTTGGCTTATAAAAGAACATGTTTTATATCATCCAAATTTTAGGGGTGTTGTATTTTGTGACAAGAAAGGTGCCATATTTTGTGCTGATTCTCTTACAAGATTAATCTCGCGTCATCAATAACGAGAATTCTATATGGGCCATGGTGAGTTCACCTCTAGATTGGACTCTAGCTCCTCATTTTGTACTAGTTAGCTATAGATTACCATGAATGTAAGAAAAACCATCACAAATTGACCGCTAACTATTTTTTTAATGGATTTGAATAACATCATTTTATTAACAATAATGATAACCTTGGATAGCTTAGTTATTTATGGGATCTAAGGCATGATCTTAATAGAAGTGTATATAAAACCATGGTAATAATCACCAAGTGTTTTGTCTCATGTAATCTATTCCATCCATAAAGGAGATGAATTAAGCCGAGCTTCCCATGCAATTGAATTCATAATTAGATTCATTTTTCACATTATCAAACAACAAAGGAAATTATTGTATGTTGAGCACCCTAAGTGAGGAACTTTGTTGCATATTAAATTTTATGTAGTGATGGTAAATTAAACCACAATAAGCCCAACTCCCTAGGTGATTTGAGAGCCTAGTTAGACCTATGTCATATATCATGAATATTGAGGGAACATTGAAAAATTAATTGTAAGGTTGTCTAAAGTTTGTGTTCATTTTCATTGGGTACATAACTTCTTGTTTTAGTTGTGATGTTGCGAATCCATAGGTATTGAACTACCTTACCTTGGTTGCAAATTCCAACAAATGACATAAATTAGAAGCCACTATATTTATGCTTTTACTTAATCTCATCTACCATGTTATTCACTGATATTTGTGGCATCATTTCTCAATATACGAACCTATGAATGGATATGACAAGAACACGAAATTTCTCAAAACATAGTGATGGGCAACACATAGATGCTTTATTAGTCTAAAGAGCAGAATAATTATGTTCACAAACTTGTTCATAGCATAATCAACTATGCATATATATCAATAAATATTGACTTCAATTGGGTGTATGGTTACTCAATAACCCCTCTATATGGCCAAAAGTCTCCTCCGCCCATTTTTTCTACCATCAACTACTCTCCTGCTACCACTTAACAAAAATTTATAACTATTTTCATGATCAATTGAGTGATTATTTTATTGGAATGTCAAACGCATACTCACATATGGGTGAAGAATGGGTGGTAAATGTGCATGTGGTTGTACACTATTCTCTTATAGGTATACTATATATTCAAGGATAGGAAGAGTTATTTAACCAATTCAATGTAAAGCTTAGGTAATTTTTTTTTAAGTTGGTAGGGTGTTTTTTTTATAATTATCATGAACATTTTTGACATTTTTCAATAGCCATATTGATATATCATAAAATTTGTACAACCATGTTTTCAAAGAATAACATATGAACTCAATAAATATAAACAAAAGTATTTTATGCAACAAACGAAGGGAAAAATAATACAAAGGAGTACTATGTAAATCTCTACATCAAACATCTCATAACTATTTTCTTTACATCCATAAACCCCATGGTACTCATGCCTCTTTTTGTCATAAGTTTTGGATCTTCCTATTGAGAATCACATGGACTACTTTGAACACCTTGTGTTTAGTCTAAGTAATGTAATTTCAAGAGTAGAACGTGTTCACTCTTCACGATAGTTAGATACAAATAAATATTTTGTATTCTATGCATTCAACTTAGAATATTGTGAGATAAAAAATTGTCCCATTTTTTATGAGAGAATGACATCCATCTAAATTCAACCCATCAATAAAATAGATGCTATGTACTTACTAGTTCACAACAACAAGGCCTATCCATAGTGTAACTACACTATCCCAGGGCACCGATAAATTGTAGCAATTGTAGAAAACTATTATGAACAATAGCCATGGGAAGGATTAAAAAATTTAAGCATGTTTATGGTGGAACAACACTATCCTAGAGACTGAATTGTGCACAACACACAACAATATCAAGAGAGAGTGTGACTCAGGGCATTGGAAACTATATATGTATTCTAAGGATGTGGACATGGGAATCAAAAACTGAGAGGACCATTTTGAAATAAAGGAAGAAGAGATTTAGAAGATGAAGGCTTTACTGTAGAAGAACTACACTACCCAAAGCTTGAACTGGCACATCAAATTTCATTGATGGGTAGAATTATAGTGCTTTGCATGCACTTAAATTGTTGAATAAGTACTCCCAACCTACACCAATAATATCTACTAAAATTTCTAATCCCATTGTCTTTAGAAGTGTTGATGTTTTCATCAATCCTGAGCACTCACTAAAAGGAAGCTGGCTTTATTAAATCTAGTACAAGAAGTCTAGTTTATAGGTTCTAATATTACTCATTCAGGTATGAGTGCTAACACAATGTATATTATATATAAAAGTGATGGGAAATATACTAATATGGCAATGAGACAATCAATGAGAATAAGAGCTGAATTGGAAACTGTGCCAGAAACAGGTCTCCTGGTGAGGTTTCATGTAAAATAGTTTAACAAATATAGCCTAGTTTTATACATATAAACTTATCCAATTATTTATGTATAAGTCTATGAATATTTCAATAACTTATTTGCAACCTTCAATTTCACATGATCTTATGTAGTTACAAGCAAGTTCAAGAGCATAGCCTCTAGAGGTATGCTAAATACAAACCATGGAGGTATGCTAAATAAAAACCATAAACAAATAACGTTACAAAAGATTCATCTATGTCTAACTAATTTGAATTTCAACATGAAATATGGTGTCCTTATCCCTTGAGAGAAAAACCACAAAATATGACAAAACTGGCAACACGAACAACAACCATTTTCAAGGCCATATAATCATATAATGGAAGTTTGTTCATTATATGTGTTTATTAAAATTGAATGAAATGCATAGTGGATGCAAATATGTAAATGTTCTCGCCATAGGAAAATTATGACAATGTCGTTGGTTAGCCATTTAACCACTTGAATGTTCCATGTTCCATGGATCAATTTCCTTGATACCAATACTTGTTTAAAATTTGGAAACATCTCATACCAATCTTCTTTCTCTTTGAGAATTATGGAAGTAGAGCATGGTTTTAGCTCACCACTATTTAGATTCTTTGAAATACCAATAACACTTCATAAAAGAGACAGAAATTTCAAAAATCTCAAGGAAAACACATAATTTTGTTCTTACTCCACACTATGTACAAACAATATTTTATAGATTTTATTACTACTCAAGGATGAATAACATTCACTTCCATGTGCACAATGCTACAATATGCATCTTTTCATGGTTAAATTAATTGTGAAATGTAAGCTAAGGATTTCTAGAAATATGTTAGTGCAAACAAACACATAACCAAAGAGATCAAACCTCTGAAATAATGAGTTGGTATATAACTAAAGAAGGGATTGACACAATACTGAGACATTGGACCCGAACAATTAAGTAACATGAATGGGAATGTGTCTTTGGGTTGGAATCTTGTACAATGCAATTACATATGATCCACACCCTATACTATTCCTTCAAACTATACGCTCTATTAACCTCTGGTTAAACCCTACTTAAACTTCAATTACCCAATGATCTATTATTTTAAATGTGGAACTCTGTTGTGGAACCCAAAAATACGGTTAACGGGTTGGCGAAGATATGGATGCCGGATGGTGGAACCTTCACAAAATGGAACCTTGTAAGGATATAGGCTGGAAGAGTAAATAAATATAGGATGCCAAATATCACTTGTAATATAACTTAATTTTATAAGAGAACCACGATAATGAAACCGTCAATCAGGGTCGTGGAAATCTGATCATTCCTTTTAAAATATTTTTAAACAAGAGTGGGATCTGAATATCACTTATAACATCGCTTACTTTATAATGGATCCTCAACTATGTGGAACCTTCAATATGGGAATCCATATTATTGAAATAACTTTCCTTAGACTTAAATGAAGGTCTATATGAGGATTTCTGGTAGTTTGGTTAGGATAGATTTCAAACTTGTCTTCTTCTCGATTTAGACTGAAATTGATAACATAACCCCCACAATTGCACCACTAACACTCTAATTTTCGACCTTACAACACCAGTTCACCAAACACACATAGATTTACAAGGGTTTTCATTGATTTCATGCTTAATACAATCATTCAACACTCAAAATTGGTTTGCTTTCTTGTATTCTAGTTCAATAGAAATTAATCATGAAAACGAAGAAAATTTACACAGTAATTAGGTCTACAACTTGTAATTTTATTAATAAGCCCTAAAATTTCCTTTTATGATACAATTTCTCTCTCTCTCTCTCTCTCTCTCTCTCTCTCTCTCCACTAGAATACTCCTGCATTTTCATGCTAGTGCAGGGATACATGAAATGAGGAAGATTTGTGAACCAGAAAGGATTTGGTTCATATCTTCTTATTATTGGAAAATAATAAAAATGACTCTATTATCTAACCTTTTCTAGCTATATGCTAATAATAAGAATTTTTAGTTACATTACATGGCATTGAGGAAAACAAATTCCTTCCTACATAAACAAACCCAGAAACCTATAGAACTATTATAAACTTAGAAAAAATAAATACATTTTGATGATGCTCCTGCATGATAATCAGAAGTGAAATGAATTGATGGCCACACCTCAACAAGGTAGTACAAAATGTGAACATAATTGAATATGGGAACAACTATTAGATGGAAGGTTCTCATGCCTGTTGAGCATTGAAAGAGATAGTAGATGTTTAATGATCCATGTTTTTAATCCCCCCATCATAGTAGGACATGCCCCAAGTAATATGCCAATGCTGGTATTTGATAAAAGATTTGGGACAAGGCATTGCACAAGTTTTATTTTCCAATACATAGGTGCTTATGGAAAAAATTAAAACCATGGATTTATTACCAGAGTATAGAATAGGAAACCTCCTATAGAAGACTACAACCATATTCCATGGCAAATTTGACCGATTCAATACTACAATTAATTTCTATTACTTAAATGACAACAAGAGATTTATAGTCACACAATATGATATATTGTTCTAGACTATGGAAAAATAACGTGGGACAAATTATATTTTTCTTTGTAGTTTACACAATGCTACAAAATATGATACACTCTCTAGATTATGTACAAACAATGTTTTATAGGTTTTACTACTACTCTAGTATGAATAATAATTTCTTCCATGTGAATAATGCTACAAGATGCAACTTGTTATGGTAAAACTACTTGTGGAAATGTAAGATAAGGATTGATGGAAATATGTTAGTGCAAACACACATATAACTAAAGAGATCAAAATTTGGAAATAATGAGTTCATATATAACTGAAGAAGGGATTAACCCAATAGTGAGACATTGGATCTGGGAAATTAAGTAACATTAATGGGAATGCATTCCTGGGTTGGAATTAGAAGTGAAATGAATTACTGGCCACACCTCAATAAGGTAGGACAAAGTGTGAAAAGACTTGAATATGGGCACAACTATAAAAGAGACTTGGGAACAATTTCCATGTGCACAATTTTACAATTTACACCTTGTTATGAGCTACTCTATTTATTTGATGACCAACATTGTGTCTAGATTATTTTGGTTCCAAGTGACGTTATACTCCATTGTAGATCAAATCCAAATCAATCAAGCCACTATATAAAATTTCATCATACGATCTGTATATATTGTAGGACTTTATTTCTATACACAATAGGCAATAGATAATAATGATTTCTATTTGTATTCGTCAAAACTTGAAATTTCTTAATATCTGAATCTATGAATGGATATGACAAGAACACTTGAAATTTCTCAATATCCGAACCTGTAGGGATTTGGGTTTTCTAGATAATTTGGGGTATTCAAATTCCTAAGATATTATTTCATTTGAACTATTCATGGGATACTAATATAAAAATGTTGTTGCTTAATTTTTGATATTTAACAAGAAATCAACGAGATATCGCCTAAGATAAATGATTTTCTTTTAAAGAAATATGATTTGATCGCCAAATACTCCAATAAGCTATGAATTATATGGTTTGAAAAAAAAACATTGGAAGTAACACCTTCTGCCAATAAATTCAAGGGTTGTAATCTAAAGGGACACACTGAAGAGGACTATTGGAAATTACACCTTGAGAAGCACACCAAACATTTTCAGAAAAAGAAGAAGAAAACATTGATAATAGTGGATGCTAAGGAAAGGGTGGACAACACATTAGACTTGAAGGGGAAGATTAGTTGCACTAATATGCAAAAGGAGGTGGCATTATTTGGTTGTGGTCACAAGGAGGAGAAGGAGATGAACACATTATTCTACATTAAAATCCACATGAAATAGAGAAAGGTGGATCTTTTGTTTGACCATAGTTTACAATCCAACTTGATATCAACAAAATTGGTTGAGAAGCTTGTTCTAGAGACAGATGATCATCCATATCCATACCCTTTGTGTTGGGTAAGGAAATATGTTTAATTGAAATTGAAGAAGAAATGCAAATTCAAGTTCACCATCAACTAGAACTTTGTTGATGAAGTGGTCATAGATGTGGTTCCTTTGGATGTATTTGGAGTCACTTTGGGAAGCCCAAAATTGTGCCTAAGATATGCCATCTTCATGAGTAGAGAAACCCAGTGTAGGATAGTGAAGGATGGAAAGGAATATGACATAAATGCACACAAGGAAAAAGCCAATCACTCTTTGATCAATGCTCACCAAGCAACAGAATCATGGGAATATTGAAGAAGTTTTTATTGTTGTTTTTGAGAGAAGGAAAGTGACAAGGAGAAGGAAAAAAGTTGGAGATGAAGGAATCCTTGTAAGTATGTAGTGGAAAGTAGTTCCAACAACTATAACAACTAATTAATTCCTACAAGGAAGTGTTTCAAGAGCCTTAGGGACCGCCACCCAAGCGAGAGGTTGATCATGAGATTCAGTTGTTGTCGAGGTCACGACTGCCTAACATTGGGATATATGTTGAGATTTTACTTAAGTAGTTAACAATATACAAACTTCTTTAATTATTTAGCACATTAAATGCATATAGGATCACTGAAAGAGAGACAATCATAGTAAAGATAATAAACATAGATTTATCCTTGGAAACTCTCTCGGGGGATAAAACCCAATAACTTCTTTAGTATAGATTCATCAACCAAGTACAATGCCAGAAAACAGATAAACAAATAACCCTAGCTGCTGCATCTTCTCCTCCTCCAAGGATATCAAACTTTTCCTTATGTTAAGTGTGAGATGTGTGTGTCTCCAAATGAGGTGTATGGACTCCTATTTATACAATATGAACCACCCTCTTAACATGTTAGGCATGACTTGTACAAAAGTCACTTTTCTAATAATACATTAGCCACAATGGGGATGGATTTACAAATACAATTTAATATTATTCTTTTAGGGTTTTTACATGATCAAATACAATAGGAAGAATATCTTCCGCAGCTACACAAACTTCAACACTCCCTCTTAGCAAGGAAGGTATTCTTTCGGTATGTCTGTACACTTTGACAATTGACTTGTTGACTTTCAGGAATCTATACATCATAAAAAGTTCAGCAACCACAGCATGCATCTAGGGCATCATCACATGTAGCATCTCTCTAGTGGGCACAGCATTACGATACTTTCAACTAGCTCACATAAGGTCATCCAACTCACAAAATCTGGATCAACGACCACTTGCCAGCTCACATAGAATCTGGTATCTAGTTCTCACATAGGATCATCCAGCTCACTCACACGAACTCTGGATCAACGATCACTCATGTACATAGGGTCATCTAGCTCACTAACATGGAGTTTGGATCAACAACCACTTATGTAGAACTAGGCAACTAGCCTAAAGCTATCCCTTTTGGTTGGCACACTAGGCATCCAACTCACACAGAGCTTGGGCATCTAACCACGAGGCTTAGGCGATGTAGTGCGCACACACTACCCATCTAGTTCACACAGAACTAGGAATCCTCCAACCACATGGTTGGTCCACTAGCTCAAAAGTTGGGTAACTACCAGCCCCAAAGGCTCGGTATACCACTGACCTTGTGTGCAAGGTCATGCTGACTGGTGCCACAACTAGTAACGTGCCCAAGAGTGACTGCTTCGCTGCTGCCACACCTTGCATGCTACTGCCCCTGGAGTCATATCTGTAACACATCACTCCCTCTTACTAGGGAGGTCCTTCTGGACCACGCCTTTAGCCTATACAAGTTGCTCTCTCTAACTCCAAGAACAACTGTTGTGTTTGAGATAGATCCTTTGGGCTTAATCAACGCCTGTCCATCCTGGAACACGACATCAAATCCCTTCTTCTCAATCGCTAAGACTAACAGCACACTCCTCCTGCGTTTTGGCACCCATAACACATTTGTCACTCTCAACACATCTCCTAAATCCATCCGGAATGACATTGTTCTAGATCCTTGCATTGCATGTTTGGTACCCATACTGAGTTCCACATATAAATCTAAGTTAGACTCTGTGAAGCTCTCGAACAACTCCTGTGCTCCTATCATATGACATGTCGCTCCACTATCAATCAATTAAGTCCCACTACCGGAAACTGTACTAGAAAGGGTGGAGACCAATAAGAACTCCCTTTGAAGTCTTTCTGCAACCTCATCCACCTTTATTGATGATGCCTGCTGCTTCCCTTTCCCTTTCTTCCACTGTGGACACTCTGAAGCATAGCGGCCTAGCGTATGACAAGCAAAACCCTTGACCTTGCTAAAGTTCTTCTTCTTCCTATGATCTAGAGATGCCTCTCTCCTTGGAGAATCATTTCTTCTACCCTTCCTAGCATGAGTAGCTAGGGCCAGGTTCTCATCATCACTATCTCTCTGCTTGCCATTCCTGGACTCTATCTGAGCCTCCTCCTGGATGCAATTGATCCACAGTCTATCAAATGGTGGCAATTTCTCTCGTGCACAAATCCCCTGTGTTATCGTACAAATTGTAGGTTGGGAAAAGCCCAACCCAATCCATAAGATGGAGAGAACTATGGGAATACCTACCCTCTGTCACCTTAGATAGGTACTCCCCTCGCTTTAGTGAATAAGAAATCCTACAAAAGGGGGGAATCTCGAGTGACCCTAGGGGGAAATGAGATGGAAAGTGAAGTAATGGAAGGTGATGCCCCTATAGGTCAAGCTAAGAAAAGGAATATGGATTAGAAACAAGTCTTGGTGATGGTCAATGGTTGCCAGATGCTTGAGTAACTGCAAAAGAAAGTTGTACTTGCCCAAGACAAGAGAAAAGAGAAGTATACAAGCCCAATATTTAAATGGACAAGCAAGTGAAGTTTTCTGTCCTAAATAACAACAGTAAACAATGATATAAATCAACAAGTAAATGATAATAGAAGCTGCTATATATGTCACTGAAATTCAAGTAAAGATGCAAGAGATTAAGCATAGAATCTGGCATCTATGCTCACATAGAATCTGACATCTAACTCACATAAAATATGGCATCTAGTACTCACATAGGATCATCCATCTCACTCACATGGAGTCTGGATCAATGATCACTCATGTACATAGGGTAATCCAATTCACTAACATGGAGTCTGGATCAACAACCACTCATGTACATAGGGTCATCCAGCTCACTAACACGGAGTCTGGATCAACGACCACTTATGTAGAACTAGGAAACGATCCTAAAGCTATCCTTTCTGGTCGGCACACCAGGCATCCAACTCACACAGAGCCTGGGCATCTAACCACGAGGGTTAGGTGATGTAGTTTCACACACTACCCATATAGTTCATGCAGAACTAGGAATCCTCCAACCACATGGTTGGTCCGCAAGCTCGAAAGCTATGTAACTACCAGCCCCAAAGGCTCGGTATATTACTAACCTTGTGCAAGGTCATGCTGACTGGTGCCACAACCAATAATGTTCCTGTGAGTGACTACTCCGCTGCTGCCACACTCTGCATGCTACTGTCCCTAGAGTTGCATCTGTAACACATCACTCCCTCTTACTAGGGAGGTCCTTCTGGACCACGCCAAGCTTGTCCCTGAAGTACTCAAACTTTACTCGTGACAGAGGCTTGGTCAACATATCTGCTACCTACTCCTCTGTAGCCACATACTGGATTTTCACAGCTCCTCTCTGTACCATATTTCAGATATAATGGTACTTGAACTCGATATGCTTTGACTTGCCATGAAACACGGGATTCTCTGACAATAGTATGCAACTCTGGTTGTCACAACAAATACAAGTCACCTCTAACTCGAGATCAAACAACCCTGCAAGTAACTTCCGAAGCCACACGGCTTCGCTACTAGTTGAACATGCTGCTATATACTCTGCCTCGGTCATACTGAGCGCCACACTAGTCTTCTTCCTGTTGAACCACGCAATCACAGTTGATCCCAGATTGAAGCAACATCCAGATGTACTCTTTCGATGTGTGACACTACTGGCCCAATCTGAATCAGCATAACCTTGCAGTCTTATCTCACGATCCGAAACATATCTGAGCCCATAATCAATTGTACCCTTTACGTACCTCAACACGTGTTTTGTCGCAATCAAGTGAACACTTCTAGGTTTAACCATACACTGACTCAATATGTTCACTGCAAAACATATATCGGACCGTGTGTTCGTTAAATACATCAACGAACCAATAATTTGTTTGTACATGGTGACATCCACTATCTCTGAAGATGTATCACTCAATAACTTCAGATTTTTCACCATCGGGGTAGGCATGGCCTTACAATCCATCATTCTGAATCTCTTCAGAATCTCTACAGCATATTTTCCTTGGTTCAGGAAAATCTCATCTGGTCTCTACCATACCTCTAGACCAAAGAAATAGTGCATCATACCCAGGTCTTTCATCTCGAACTCTGTAGCAAGCTTCCTCTTGCAATCAGCGAAGAGCTTCTCGTCCCCTGTTAGAAACGGGTCATCCACATATAACAGTAATATCATTAGACCATCATCCACAACCTTGTAGTAAAGGTTGGAATTTGCTTTACTCTTGGTAAAGCCCAAGCTCATCAGGAAACTATCAATTATGTTGTACCATGCCCTGGGTGCTTGTTTCAATCCATATAAGGCTTTCTTCAATCTGCACACATGTGACTGCATGTCATGTGTCTCGAAACCTTGTGGCTGCTCCACATGCACTTCCTCTTCTATTACACCATTCAGGAAATTTGTCTTCATGTCCATCTGGTGTATCTTCCACTTCATTACTGCAGCTATAGAAAGTATGGTTCTAATCGAAGTGTATCTCGCCACAGGAACAAATGTCTCCTCATAATCTATTCCTTCTTTCTGGGAGTAGCCACGAGCCACAAATCTTTCCTTATATTCCTCGAAACTGCCATATGTTGAATGCTTCGTCTTGTAGATCCATTTTGAAGTCACTGTTGATTTCTCTTTCGGTCTAGGAACCACATCCCAAACATCAATCTTCAAGATGGACTGGTACTCCTCAATCATGGCATCCTTCTATTCTTTCTTCTCTGCAGCCTCTTCATAACAAGTAGGCTCTGCATCAATGCTGCAGCCTCTTCATAACAAGTAGGCTCTGCATCAATGATGTCACTTAACAATGCCACATAACTAGAATATGGCTTTGGTTTCTTGCTTTCTCAGAAAGTTCCATCTGGAGCACCATATTTCTTTGCATCCTGAATGATCTCACGAGCCCAAGTTGGCCTCTTCTTCTCTCGAGGTGGATCTACAGGTCTCTGTGGTTCTGCCATTATCATGATCAAATGGAATATGTTCTTCTGGTACAACATATGTATCTACAACTCTAGGAGCTTCAGGCTCCTCATCATGGCCCTCATCTGTATGAGTCTTCCTTGATCTACTGAAGGCTGCATCCTCAATGAAGGTGACATCTCTGATAATCTCAATCTCCCTATGACCAGGAATGTAGACTCTGTATGCCTTCGATGTCTCACTATATCCAACAAATATTCCCTTCTTTCCTGAAGGGTCTAGCTTCGATCTCTTATCCTTGGGAATATGTACATACACTGGACAGCCAAATATCCTCAGGTGGTTGACTTCTAGATTTTCTCCTGTAAACATTTCTTATGGTGTCTTGTTCCCAAGTACACAGTGAGGTGTTTTGTTTTGTACATATACAACAATCCTAGATGCTTCTTCCCACAATTGCATCGGTAAGTCTTGATCATGAATCGTGGCCTTTAATGCTTCCATTATTGTTCGGTTCTTTCTTTCTGCCACACCATTCTGCTGGGGATTGTAGGGAGTAGTGAGCTCCCTCTTAATCCCAACCTCTCTGCAGAATGCTTTGAAGTCATCAGAGGTGAACTCTCCTCCATTATCTGACCTCAAGAGCTTTATCTTCCTTTCAGCAAGATTTTCTACAAGGACCTTGAATTCCTTGAACTTGTTGAACGCTTCACTTTTTGCTTTTAAGAAATAAATCCAAGTCTTACGTGAGTAATCATCAATAAATGAAACATAGTATACATACCCACTAGATGATGTGGTTGACATTGGTCCACATACGTCTAAATGCAAAATGTCCAATACTCCTTTGGCTTTGTTGTCACTGCTTGGAAACGGACTCTTCACGTTCTTTCCTTGTGCACATCCCTTGCATACGCCATCATGGTTCACCTGAATCTCTGGCAAACCGGTTACCATCTTGCTCACGATCGGTAGTGCCTTGTAATGTATGTGAGCAAGTCTTTTATGCCATAGCTCACTTGGATTCATTGTGTTGTGTACTAGAGTTGAATCTGAGTGTCCCTTCAATTTGTATAGACCTCCTTCTTGGACAC
>CBVK0100430800.1:0-11430 GCA_900067695.1 Picea abies
TAGACCTATAGATCCTAATGCCCTGCTTTTCTGTGTGTGGATGATGAGCGAAGGATGTTTTTCCTAGTCATCTACCCATGTTGATTGTTCTTGGCTGATCGATAGCCATTGCACCTTCTGGTGGTTGAGTAATTCTGCTATTGTTGTCATTCCTCTTCGCAAACCGTGTAATACCCTATGAGTTCTTATTTAACTTTGTGTTTTACCATTTTACCAACAAAAACTTACCTTCTACTTGACCATGATTTACCCTTTTTCAGTCATCGATTTACCCTCATATTGGGCTGCGACTTAGCCATGCTTTAGATTGTGAACTTACCACTCTAGATCAAAAATTTATTTCATTATGATAACGTTATCATTTTTTTTTTTTCTGTGATATCTATTGATTATATATGAATTTTATTTTATGATAGCGTTATCAGTTTTTATTGTTTTTGCGTTATCCATTGATTATATCTGCAGTTTATTTTATGGTAGTGTTATCAATTTTCCATTGATAGCGTTATCAACAAACCATTAAACCGTTATCATTGTACCTAACGGATTATAATGATAAGACCCATGGTGATGGGAAAATAACATCTTTCAGACTGCGTTCAACACATTTTAGATTTTCTTTCAGCTGATGGTTGGTCTGCGTCTCCAGCGTTTGGTTAAGCCACGAATAATTCATCTTATTGGTCGCGTTTAATTTTTTTGGTTTGCATCTCTGGCATTTGGTTAAGCTGTGAATAATTCCTCATATTGGCTGGGTTTTCATTTTTTTGGTCTGCATCTCCAACGTTTGGTTAATCCACGAGTAATTCATCTTATTGGTTGTGTTTTCATTTTTTTTTCCTAAACCCCGATTGACAATGGATCCTTTGTTTTTCACCTACGTTTTAACATTCCTATGATAGTGGATTATTGCCTTCAGTGATGACCAATACTATCAGACTATGTTTTTGTGGATTGAAAGGACTACGTTAATGTATTGGAAGGGTTATGTCTGCGTTTACTTTATTTTATTTATCTTCATTCTTTTGTACGTATCCCAACCCCTTTTGGCTATCACCATCATGTGTTGGGTAGTTGACAGTTATATGCAATCACAGTATATCTCTAACACGGTTTCATACAGTTATTTTGTGTTTTTATGATGCTATCACCAGGAGGTAATTAATAATTGATGGCTAATGTTAGATAGGATTCGTTTTATGCCTGCGTTAATTCGATTTTGATTTTATATGCCTACCATTACCTATGCATTTAAATGTACCCTGGTCCCTAATTGGATATCTCTGTATTCTAAGCGAGTTATATTGCTACCACTGTTGTGTTGCGATTTTATGGGCATCTCATTGTAACATATTCCTAGACTAATGCTATCATGACAATGATTCACAGTCTTCTGATGTTATTGTATCCCAAGCTATCGATGAAGATATTTAATTTCATGACAGTTTAATTGTGTTGTTAGTAATGTCAGTACTCAGCGCCTTTATTTCTTATTGACATCCTTGATTGCATTTGACTGTTACGATAGCTATATCGACAATGTTTTGTTATGAGTAATTATGTAATCATAAGGCAGGACGATAGTTTTATTGACAACATTTGTATTTGATTGGTAAGAAAGTTATGTTCAGTATTTTATTGACAGTAATAGCTTAAACTAATGGCCAATGATTTATTTGTTTCTAAAGAAGAACAACTTCACCTTAACCTTTCTTCGGGAACCTTTAATTCAACCCTTTCGTTTACACTTAAATGACTTAACTAACTTACCCGTTAAGTAAATAGTGCTCTAGGAAGAAAATAACAGTAAATTTTTGTAAGGAATAACAATTATTAATGTTAAAATATGCAAAAGTTTAGGGTTTATTGATTTTATTAAATGTAATAGGATTATCTTTTGTTGGGAAGAGGTGAATGGTGGGTTAATAGGGTTGTTAGGCATAAAGGTTGTAGGCATAATGGTTGATTATCTTGCACAAGATTAATGAACGAGATTTTAGTAGACGTATCAACTAAAACCTTTAATAGCCTTTAGTTATTTGGAAATTATGTGCCTTGTGCCTTAGGTCGAGTTGGAAGGGATGATTGGTCCTGTCGATACACCACAGGTTGCCTTGTAGGAATCAAGAATCCTCCGGTCATTCACGCAATTTAATTCGAGTGTTATCATCATGTGTATTGTCGATATGTTGCTTTGGGTGTGGGTGTAGTTGTTGGCTCTTGGGTATGGAAGTAATAAAGAAGAAAAGATGAAATGAAAACTGCGCGGAAGACAGAGTGACTGATGTTGGGTCAAAGTGAGCAAAAAAGCATAATAGACGGTGCGAAGTAAGATAAAGCAAGTTGTTGGAAGAGGATATCGAGGATGACAAATCAGAGAGGAATATGGATCATGGAAAACTCATCAAGAGGAAAAATCCATCATTGGATGCTTCGGAGCACCACGTGAGAAAGAAGGAAAGAAGAGTTCATGAAGCACTGAAAACGTGGGTCAATTTGACCTAGGGTTTTAGACACTTAGGGTTTTGGTATCTAGGGTTTTTACACTTAGGTTTTGACATAAGGGTGTCTAAGAGATATTGTAATGTATAAATAAAGGTCTAAGGACCTGGGATGGGTTGGTGCTAAGTTGGTTGAGAGTTCATTGTTATTTTGTGATTGAGTGAGTACTACTGTGTGAGAGAGAAGTGTTGTGTGTGAGGGCCTTTTGTATTGTAATATCTTCAGTTGGGTGAGAATATCAACCCTATCGCTGGGTGCGCAGGGAGGGAAGACAAAGATAAAGAGAGAAGATATTCTAGCTAAGAGTGCAAACAAGAACTATTCATCTTAACATATCATAAAGAACAGTTATGTGGGTGTAGCCCTAGGGAGAGGGTGAACCATGTATATCTTGTTTTATATGTGATTCATGTTGTGTTCTTTGTCATTTGATATGTTTCTATTGTGATATTGTGTTAGATTTGAAATATAGCTTGTGCAGTAGGTTTAAGGAAGGTAAAGAATAACTAGGTGGTTGTGTGTTGTTGTTGTGAATCCACTCTACATTTCCTCTGGTTGTAGACACATGTGTCCTACAACCCCCTATATCCACTTCGGGTGAGACTGCATCTTCTTCATAGGTGTTGTTGCAAGGGCTAGTAGTTTGGGCTTGTTGGTGCACTGTTAGATCCGAACCCTGGGTTCACCCCTGTGCCAACAAATGGTTATATTGTCGGGACAAGAATCTTCTTGAGGGAATGTCAATGTGGTTTCCATCGAATATAGAGTCTTAGAAGTGGATAGAAGATCAAGAAAAGGACTTCGCTGAAGCCCAGAACATGAACCCTAATCTTAGTACAGAGGATTGGTTGAAATTATATATCTTTACTGATATACACGAGATTTTCTTTGGAGGAATTCATCAAGAGTTATACAAGTGGCTAGCTAGGTTAGCAGATACCCAATTTGAAGTCAGATCTAGACCACCTATGGTTTTGATAGCGACGTTGATCAAGAATTTTAAGCGAGTTGATAACTTTGTGTCAAGAGTAGTAGATCATTGCTTTGATAGTACCATTGGAGGGTATATCACCGAGTTTGTTGTTGAAAGAGTAAAGTCATATAGCCAAGCTAAGAGGTATTTCTTTAAGGGACGTAGAGGAAAATTTCTACACTTTGTGAAGTTGAGGATCAAGATGTTATTGCATGAGAAGAACATCTTTAAGATACAGTAGTTGGTTGGATTGGAAGAGGCTAATGTTCAAGAACTCAAAAAATGACAAAAACATAGAGGTTGGACATACGTGCAATGGGAGAGCGTTCAAAGAAGTCCCTCTTGCGAACCTGTTTAAGAAGAACTATGGGGAAGAGGTTTTATACAGTGGAGAAGAGGCAGATATGACAGATGAAGAGCATTTAGAATCCACTAGGGAAGAGGAAGGGAAAGTTGAAGAACCTCGCTGAGAAGAGACATAAACTTCAGGAACTCCACTGACTGTTGAAGTAAGTACTATTATTCCTCATGTTGTTTCAGAAACATTAAGCAATCAGAGTAATCAGAGTCACCGAAGCACTCTGAGCACTGTCACTAGTAGTCCACCACGTATTTAGACAGTAAACCTAGGAAGATCTATGGCATATGAGGTGAGGTTACCCACCTTCAGGGGAGTTGGATCTGAAGATCCTAATCAACACATGTTTCTATGTGAAGTTGTATGGAGTATTAAAAATATCACCGATGAAGGTATTAAATGAGCTCATCTCAGTACTACCCTTAGAGATCGTGCACTGAGTTGATACATGAAATTTGTCCAAGGAGCTGCAATGAAACCACTGAATGAGATTAAGATTGCGCTAATTGTTGAATTCAAGAAACCTAAGTCAGAGTCACAGTGCATTACAAAACTAAAAGAAATCAAGCAAAGAATAGTTGAACCTGTGTGGGAGTTTGATCAGAGATTTAAGACATTGATAGGCCATTTGAGTTTTCATATCCTAGATGAGCAGAACAAGGAATGGTTCATTGTTTCCCTCTTACCACACATCAGAATTCCTCTGATGCAATAGAAGATTGCTTTGCAGGCAGAGGCATTGGATATCACCATGAAGTTAGAATCAACCCCTATGGGAGAATCTCGCTTAGGTATGAGTCAAATCTTGAGTCAGCTAACTAGTTTATCTCTATAGGTCAAAGATATGAAGAAAGACAAGGGAAAAGATAAAAGAGAAGATATCTGGTGCATTAGATGCAAATTAGAAGGCCATGACAAGGAGCATTGTCCCCTATTTCATGAATACTTGGCCTTTGGAGCCCCGAGTCCTTTAAATAAAGTTACCTTACCTTGGTGCGAGGTATGTAGAAATAGACATCGCCCTGATGAATGCTAATACATGCAAAAACATGTTCATACACCCACAAATCTGTATTGCACGTTATATAAGTTAGTAGGACATGATGACAAGGATTATAGGGCTTACGACCTCATGCATGAAAGATTAAGGGATATATACAAAATTCAAGGTGAATTACAACAAGAAGGAGGCACTACGTAGTATAACTCTCCAGGAAGAGGAAACTTCAACCCTTGTGGTGGATTCAGAGGAAGAGGAAGAAGAGGAGGTATGGGATTAGGTAGGAGCCAAATCATTTGTTATAACTACACGCAGCCAGGACACTTAGCAAGGGACTGTCATAACCCTTGTACCAATTGCAGCTATTGCAGCTCATTCGAACATGTTATCGGAGATTGTCCTATGCTACTAGCCAAACTTCAAGAGAGATGGGGACCTCAACAGAACCTGCAAGTGTAAATGATATACGTTGAACCTCACGGAGAGGACCCTAGATTCATTGTTAGCATTAGAGGAGGCATTGTTACAGGAGAAGATAGGACGACCCAAGGAAAGACTATAGAAGAATTAGGATTTGGGAAAGCTATAGAGAAGACACAATTTTTTTATGAAAATAAAGAAAAACAAATATTAGAGGAGGCAAGAAAAGAATTTGGGAGAGATCAAGGCTCTTCATCGAAGAAATGACCAGAAGTAAGAGAATGTGGAATGCCTCTGGCATTCGATCAGTCTTCTCTGCTAGGAGAAGGACAAGAGGTAAGAAATCTCATAGAATTCTTATATACTTGTATTAAGTTGATTCACGATGAAAGCATTGTACAAGAACTACAAAATTTAATCAGATAGTATGAACTAGGAAAGATAGACCCTTGTTGAATAGAGAAGTACACCTAGTCTCTAAAAAGAGAAGGAAAAATAAGGAACTACATCTTAATGATCAAATCAGAGAGTATGATATAGACTATGTAGTCGTCAACTTAGGGTCAAAATTCAATGTCATGACGAAGCAAACCTGGGCACTGATGGGAAAACTTCAGTTGATATATTCCCTTATCAGGATTAGGATGGTTAATCAGCAAGTTGTAAGCCCCTTTGGAAGACTGGAACATGTCCTAGTGGACATCGATGGAGTACATACGTTTTCATATTTCGAGGTAATTGAGATAGTTGATGATAGTTTTCCTTGCCCTGCACTATTAGGAATTGATTGGGATTTAAATAATTCCACTATGGTTGATTTAAAGAAAAGAATAATGACGTTTGAAGGAGATGGACTTAGGTTCATTGTACCTTTTGATCCTAATGAAGGTCAATGATACACAAAACCCATCAGGGAAGAAGACTGCACATACGAACTAGAAAACATATGGAAATTAACACCCATATAGTAGGATTAGATTAATCCTATGGTAGATGGGAGCCTAAGCTAGCGAAGTGACAACGCATGCTCATCAGATTCAGAAGAAGAACTAGAGAATTGGCAGAACAAAATGTACAAAGTATCTACAAGGACATGTTCTAGATTAACCTGAGAAGTTCGTTGGATCGACACAACAGTAAGTAACCTGCCCACCTTTGATGGTCTAAATCACTTAGAAGCATTCTTGTTGGAATTTGAAGAAATTGTACCAAAATAACAAATATTGTTGGCAATGGATGAGGCTCTGAAAGGAACTCCATCAATATGGTGGGGAACACACAAAAACAACATTATAGACTGGATAAAATGTCTCACTTTGATGATAGCGCGATTTTCAGAGCAAGTAGAAGGTTGTGGAGTTAGATACACAGGTCGAAGTTGTCTGAAGGACCATGTGCAAAGTTGCGAGGAAGCCTGGAGAAACATTCCTCAAGAACAGTGGGTACACAAATTCATCAACACACTGGACACAACCCCTATCATATGGTACCTACAAGAAGAACTATGCCTCATCACTGCATATTGGGAAGGTATGACCCAGAACTTTGTAACCACCCTTTTGTTTGAAATCAAATATCCTACAGTGGATCAAGTGTTACAGATTGTGAGACAAAAAGTATTTGAGGAGGCACCTAGCCTTCCTTTGGAACAAGAAAAGGATAATGGACCACGCCTCTCCAGAAACTACAAGGTTGCTACAATATCAATGTTGGCGAAGATGATGATCCAAGGAAAGTGAACATCATTGAAATAGAAGGAAATAGAGACATAGAAGGACCAGGAGTTGAACTACCTTTCATTGGAAAACTGATCAAGATTAAGAAAGTCAATATTGGAATAGAGAAGACACCAAAACTTTCAAATGTTGGATATTATTGTGATGTTGCGACTATTGACAAGATCATAGAATTATTGCATGAATATCAGGACTTGTTTCCAACCAAGTTCACTGATATGAAGGGCATTAAAGGGCCCAGGGGAGAGATGAGGATCCCTTTGAAACCAGATGAAATGTCAGTACAATAGAGACCCTACATATTGAACCCTAAATATAAGGAGAAAGTGAAGGTTGAGCTTGACAGAATGTTAGAAGCAGGAATCATAGAACCTGTTGAAGAATCAGAATGGATTATCCCTATGGTGGTGAGGATAAAAAGACCAGATTAGCCCTATGGTGGTGTAGGATAAAAAGACTGGAGAGATTAGGATCTTTGTAGATCTCAGGAAGATGAATGATGCCTTCTTGCATGACCCATTCCCTACACAATTCACTGACGAAGTGTTAGACAATGTAGTAGGACAAGAGGTATATTATTTCACAGATGGATTTTAAGGATACCATCAGATTTGGATGAAGATCTCCACAAGACCACATTTGCAATAGAATGGGGATCCTACCAGTATACAATGATTTTGTTTGGATTGAAGAATGCCCCAGCCATGTTTTCTAGGGTAGTGGTTGAAGTGTTCAAGGAGTTTTTACATAAATTTCTGGAATCATATTTTGTTGATTCGATTGTTTTTATCTTCTTACAAAATCATATTGAATGTCTAAAGTTGATGTTGGATAAGTGCAATTTCCTTGAACCTGAAGAAGTGCATCTTCTTTTCACCCTTTGGAATGTTGTTAGGTCATATTGTGTGTCAGCAAGGATTGTTGGTAGACCTATCTAAGATTTCCATTATAGTTGATCTACCCCCCCCCTACTTTAGTGAAACCGTTGTGTACTGCACTAGGACACACTGGATATTACAGGAAGTTCATTAAAGGTTATTCATAGATAACAACACCCATGGAGAATCTTTTGAAAAATGACTGTTAGTTTCATTGGATAGAATAATGCTAGCAAAGCTTCAACACACTGAAACAGAAAATGGTTACTGTGCCTATTATGGCTTTCCCATATTGGAGCAAGTAATTTCATGTGCATGTCGATGCATATTCTATTGCATTAGGAGCTATGTTAGCACAACCGAGAGTTGGAGACATTGACCACCTATTAGCCTTTGCTAGCAAGAAGCTACCAATAGTTGAGATTAATTACACCACCACTAAGAGAGAAGGGTTAGCCATGGTGTATGTACTGCAAAAGTTCCAGCACTACTTGTTGGGAGGAAACTTTAAAATGTTTACTGATCACTCCACACTAAAATACCTAGTAAACAAGCCAATGTTGGGGGGGAGAATATGCAGATGTCTTCTACTATTCCAAGAATATGATTTCGAGATTGTGGTTAATCCAGGCAGAATGAACAAAGGTCTTGACCACTTGTCAAGGTTAGAACATGGAGAAGAACCTGCTAGTTTGGACAATACACTGCCATATGCATAGTTGTTGGCCATTAGAAATATTGATGATCACTTCGTGGATATAGTCCAGTTCCCGTCAACATGAATGGAACCCAATGAATATACAATCACTCAGAAGAAATAGTTGGTAGTGCGTGATGTAAACTTTTCACTTATAGTTGGACAACTATACAAGATGGGACCTGATGAGATATTGAGGAGATGTGTTATGGAGGTAGAGCGACCATTGATCCTAGCAGAAGCTCATGAAGGCATCAAAGGAGGACACTACATCGGGAAAGAAACACCACAGAAGGTTCTTAGAGCTGGCCTTTGGTGGCCTACCCTACACAGAGATGCTAAGGACTATTATAGAGCCTACGATGTATGTTAAAGAGTTGGAAAACCGTCCAGAAGAGATGAAATGTCGTTAGGGCCACTACTGACCCTACAAGAATTTGAGAAATGGGCCATTGACTTCGTGGGACCTATTAACCCACCAGGGAAGCGCATAGGAGCAAGGTACATAATCACTGCAACAAAGTACTTGACCAGATGGGCCGAAGCAAGAGCAGTTAAGGACTGTAGAAATGGACCATTGACTTCATGGGACCTATAAACCCACTGGGAAAGTGCACAGGAGCTAGATACATAATCACTGCAACATAGTACTTGACCATATGGGCCAAAGCAAGAGAAGTTAGAGATTGTAGTGCAACTACAGCTAAGTGCTTCATATTTGATGATATCATAACCAGGTTTGGATGCCCAAAGATTCTTATGAGCGATCAAGGTACACATTTCATCAATAATATCATGGGAGCCTTGACTGAGGAATTTGTAGTTCACCATCAAAAGAGCATGCCCTATCATCCAAAAGCAAATGGGATAGTTGAATCATTCAATAATATCTTGGAGATAACGTTGATGAAGATATGCAACGTAAATAGGGATGACTAGGATTTGAGAGTACCAGCAGTATTGTGGGCCTATAGAACCACTTGCAAGAAACTGACCATGAAGACCCCCTTTAAATTGGTCTATGGTCTAGAATTAGTTGTACCCATGGAATATTTGGTTCCTAGTCTGAGAATTGCATCCTTTATAGATATGGATGACACTGGTGCTGTGCAAGAGAGGCTTGCGCAGTTGGTCGAGCTAGAAGAAGACCGATTTATTGCAGGATTTCACCAGCAGGTTCAGAAAGAAAGAGAAAAGGCCTACCATGACAGGCACATCAAGAAGAAATCCTTCAAGCAAGGAGATTTGGTACTGATATACAACAGAAAATTCATGAAGCATCCAGGAAAGTTCATAACACATTGGCTAGGGCCATATGAGGTTGTCAATGTTACAGAAGGAGGAGTTGTGCAGTTGAATACTTTTACTGGAGAATGGAAGGAAGGTTTGGTGAATGGGAGACGGTTGAAATTGTACTATGACAACCAACTACCTCGCAAATCTCTCTAAAAGTATAAGGAAAAGGGTCTAGGTACCAGGTGCAGTTGAAACTAGGTACCAGACACAGAAAAGATAGTTTGCACATAGCAGGCAGGGAAAGAGAAGAAAGCACGAGCTTCTCTGCGCAACCCGAAGACGAAATGAATCAAAAATATCAGATCTAAAGTGCCTTGGGACGAGTCACAGGTGAGTATTTAGGGCTTGTTGGCCCTTGGGTATGGAAGTAAGAGAAGAATAAAGTAGAAAAGACGAAATGCAAACTGCGTGGAAGACATAGTGACTGATGTTGGGTCGAAGTGAGAAAAATAATAGAAAAGACGGTGCAAAGTAAGAGAAAGAAAGTCATTCAACGAGGAGATTGAGGATGACAGATCAGAGAGGAAGATGGATTGTGGACAACTCAACAAGAGGAAAAATCTACCGTTGGATTCTTTGGAGCACTGGGTGATAAGGAAGGAAAGACAAGATGACGAAGCCCTGAAAATGCAGGTCAAGTTGACATAGGGTTATAGACACCTAGAGTTTTGGTATCTAGGGTTTTGACACTTAGGTTTTGACCTAAGGGTGTCCAAGAGATATTGTAATGTATAAATAAAGGTCTAAAGGACTATTGTAATGTGTCAGAGTTTATTGTTATTGTGTGATTGAGTGAGTACTATTGTGTGAGAGAGAAGTGTTGTGTGTGAGGGCCTTCTGTATTGTAACATCTTCAGCTGGGTGGGAAGATCAACCCTGAAGTTGGGTGCACAGGGAGGGAAGACAGAGAGAAAGAGAAAATATATGCTAGCTAAGAGTGCAGACAAGAATTGTATGCTTTCATCGTAATATATTATAAAGCATAGTTTTATGGATGTATCCCTAGGGAGAGGGTGAATCACGTACATATTGTGTTATGTTTGATTGATGTTTTGTTCTTTGTCATTTGATATGTTGTTATTTTGATATTGTGTTAGATATGAAATACAACTTGCGCAATAGGTTTAAGGAAGGTAAAGAATAACTAGGTGGTTGTGTGTTGTTGTTGTGAATCCACTCTACATTTCCTCTAGTTGTAGACACCTGTGTCCTACAACCCCCTATAGCTACTTTGGGTGACTGTGTCCTACAACCCCCTATAGCTACTTTGGGTGGGCTTGTTGGTGCGCTATTAGAGCTAAACCCCAGTTTTTTCCCTATGCCAACAGTAGTCCTCTTGTCAATAACTTGGCTCATAGCGATTTGGATTCATCTGGACTCCTTGGTCCAGATACATTAGGTAACGCCAGGGTTATCACTACACCTATCACCTGGGGATGACATGAGTCCTAATGATGGGATCATGGCGCACCCTATTGGATAGAGGAAAATAATAACTTGGTTGTAGTCTTTGCCTTCCATGTGAGTGTTGTTGATCGTTGTAAGTTTTCTATTGGTGCATGGGTTGAAA
>CBVK0100430859.1:0-19706 GCA_900067695.1 Picea abies
ACTTTCAGAATGAAATGATGAATGAGTTAGCATCAAAACTGGGGTTTAAGCATCATCATTCTTCCCCTTATTATCCCCAGGAAAATGGAAAAGTAGAGGTTGTGGACACATCTATCAATACCATCTTGCAAAAAACTATTAGTTAGAGTAAATCTAACTGGCATCTAATGCTTTACCCTGCAATTTGGGCATATCGAACCTCGGTTAATACTTCCACTGGTTTTTCTCCTTTTCATTTAGTACACGGTGTGGAGTCGGTCCTTCCAATTGAATGTGAAATCCATTACCTTAAACTGGCAATTGATCTCCTACCTGACACTTCCAATATTGAAGAATGCCTCGTACACCTAGAGCGCTTAGATGAGCAGTGTCGAGATGCCTCTATGGCTATCGAAGTGAATAAACGATGTTTTAAGGTTTAGTATGATAGGTATGTCTTTCCTCGGCAGTATGTTGAGGGTGATTTAATCCTATTGTATGACCAAGCCAAAGAAATGTTGGGTGTGCTCGTTTTACCATCGACAATATCACTATTGTCACCCAACCATAGGATGCCCTAGAGATTCCACTTATTTATTTCATCATAGGATCACAGATGTGGATGGACAACCAGGGGTACTTTAAGGCTGCTCTTCGAAGAAGACTTCTTCTAAAGTCGAGCTGAACACGTACTGCCTTTCATGGCTGCTACCATGGATATATACTTCATCATCTTCAATGGATCATAGAATTAGCTCCCTCCTAATCCTTGCTTCATGTATGAGTGCATGTTTTTCTTTTGGAAATGTATAATCAGCTCCCTCCATAATCCACGCTTCCGTCTGCATCCTTATTGCCTTCTGCAAGGTGTCATAAGTCTTTCTCCAATTTTTTCTTGATTGCTGACTTCTTCATGTCTTTTACTTCTTCTCTTTTACTTCTTCCTGTAGTGACCATACTTTCGACATTTGAAGCATTGTATTTCTAACATGTCTTTCTCTTGATTTGGCTTCTTCCTTGAACCAAATTTCCTTTTGTTCCTGAAATTCTTGAATCTTGCTGTAAAGGCTTGATCATCATACTTCTTTTGGGGTTTCTCTTTTGCACTGATCCTTGATTCTTCTTGAGCATAGCAAGTCTAAAGTTATTCAAATGTAGGATACTCCTTCCTTGTGTTCATGCTTGCGGCAAATGCATCCCATGTCTTGGGAAGACCGTTGAGTACTATATTTACCAGTTCCTTCTCTGAGATGATCTCTTCAATAGCTTGTAGTTGATCTCTTAACTGAGAGATCCTCACAACGTATGATGTTATGCTGTCATCATCATTCATCTTCATGTCACGAAGCTCATTCTTCAGACTCATTACTTGTCCAATGTTTTTGACTGAGAAGAGGTTTGTTAGGGCATCATACATCTTCTTTGATGAGTCAAGATGGGAGATGTAGGGTATCAAGTGGTCTTCTATAGAGTCCACTATGATGCTCATGGCATTGATGTCACTGTTTTTTAACTTCTCCATAACTGCAACATTCTGCGATTCCTTCTCTTTTCCTTCTTCAAACTCTGGTTCCACGATCTTTCCTTTCACGATATCCAGCACTTTATTCTTGGCAAGGATGAGGTCAATCCTTGTCTTCCACGCTCTGAAGTTAGAAGCTCCATCTAGCTTGTTTTCTAACTTCACAGAGTAAGTCATGGCTGCTTTGACTTGGTCAACCCTAGATTTGACCAAAAACTCAAACTTGATGTCTTAGCTTGCTGAGAGTACCAGGAGGTCCGCTAGGCTAGGGTGCACTAGTCTATCCGAAAATTAGGTCAATCCCTTCATTTAAGGTGCCTCAACAAGAGGATTAGGGTTTCTGCAACTGCACCTGCTAGTAACCCTAGCGACAATGCTTTGGTAACTACTCCTGCTAGAAACCCTAGCGGCAGTTCTTCAACGAGCTTAGTATCCTTGTGGCTATGCTCCCTTCTAGTGGTTAGACTGAATGAAGGAGGTGTGGGCCCATAACATAACCTGTTAGAATATAATGGATGTGCTCATTTTACCATCGACAATATCACTATTGTCACCCAACCATAGGCCGAAGCCACCCTCAAAGCACCTTAACCTTGACAGAGAATCACTCTGAAAGCAAACGCTAGGCTAGATAGCCAAACACACCTTTCCCCAAGGATAGCGCACCAAACAAGAGTTGATCAGATAGTCCAAACCATAACCAAGAGATAAACCAAGCCAAAACGCAATCTGCTAGCTGCAGCAGCTGCAACGACAGCTCTCCTCCAAACTTGCGCACAAACTGGGCAACTACAGTGCGCACAAGTGTTGCTCTGCAATTCTGAGAATGCCTACTAGAATGAAGACTGGCCTCCTGTATTTATACTAATTCCGGCTAACTGCCTGGGCCGACTTCTCATTTTGGGTGTCTATTTACTTAGTATATAATATTTCTTCTGGCCGACTTCTTCTCTTGTAGGCTAATAACCTAATACCAATTATCCTCTTGAGCCGACTTGTCTTCTAGGGTTATTAGCCAACTCATTAGGGTTTCTTCTTGCTTCCCGGAATATTTTATTCTCGTAAGGTTTACATGTGGAGGTAAATACCTCCCGCAGCTACCATAATATTAACATAGTCCAAGCCAAAACACAATCTGCTCAGCGAAGAACCTTTACCAAAGGTTCACTGATGGTGCACACCTCATTCACCACATCCCAAAAGCTCTCCTGCTATGCAACTAGCCTCACAATGGCTTGCCCCTCTTGTTTACTGCTAAATGATAAAGCAAGCCACTAAAGTGAAAGGAACATTGCCTGCAATTCCCACCTAGAATTCAAAAGAGACTGAAGAGAAATAAAACTAGCAGCAAAGCATGTGATGGTAGAACGTACCAACTCTTTGTCACCTGTGAATTGTCTCATCAAAGTACAGAAGCATGATTGTATATGAATTTTGTGATGCTCCTCGCTGAATCAATGGCATCCTTGATCCAATCAATCTTTCCCATATCCTCTAACATCAAGTCAAGTCAATGAGAGGCACAAGGAGTCCAAAACAGAGTAGGATACTTGGACATAAGCATCCTACCAGCAGCCACATAATTTGCAGCATTGTCCGTTATGACTTGGACAACATGTTGCAGACCTACCTATTGGATGAACCCATCCAACAAGTCACAAAGTAATGCCGCATCCTTGACATGTGCAGATGCATCCACAGATTTCATAAACATTGTCCCCCTGGGACAGTGAACCAAGAAATTGAGAAGGGTCCTACCCTTCCCATCAGTCCAAGTTCCAACCATCTAACATCACCATGCATCCTGTGAACTGCCATGAATCTCGAAGCTCCTGCAACCTCTGAGTGCAATCGGCCTTTTCATTTTGAAGGATGGGCCCTCTCAACTCCTCACAAGTGGGGGGCTTATACCCTGGGCCAACAATACTAACAGCCTCGAACATGGACACATAGAATTGAATGGAATATCACTCCATAGAAGGCATCTATCTACCCACAAGTTTGTCTGCTTCTTCTTTCTCTTTTTTTTTCAACATGGACTTGATAGACGGTTGTGCACCAGGTGTGGATCTTCGCATAAAAAATGGTGATGTTGTTGTAGGCATTACAAACTGTGAGGAGTGGATCTCACTAGACTCCACTCCCATTGCCCCAAGAGTGTGTGTTCTTGACTTGGATCTTGAAGCCATTTCTTTTTTCTTGGCTTCTGCGTACTTTTTGTTATCTGCATAGTCTTCTAGTGCTTTTGTGACCTTCACAACAAGTTCTGGTCTTGAAATGGGACAAATCTCCACCTCATTCCCTGGAATTTTCGCAAGCTGGTATTTTAGCCTGTATACCCCACCACTCATTCTTTTCCCACATAGATTGCATGAGAGATGTTGTCGATTCCCTGGATTAGTAGGCTCACCATACTCCCAGAATGGATCAAATGCCTTTGGCATCTTTAATATGGAAAAATATGAACCTGGGGCAAAAAAAATCGTTTTTTAGCATGTGTTATCGATGAAAAAATGAAAATTTAAAAATCAGAGATAAATCAATTATGTATCTAGCATTCAAACTTGGCCTTGGACCGAAAATAGACACGAAATTTTTTAAACTAATTTACATCGACCTAGGGCAAGAAAATCCCAAAAATGTTTTTGGGCATACATGGCAAGAAAGAAAATCACATAACAGTAGAAAAAAATGGTTTTTGATCCATCAAAAATCTCTTTTGAAGATGTAAAACTCATTGCCACTGAAAACCTATGAAAATCTATGGTGGAAAAATGAGAAATAATGGGCAAATTTTTTTACTTATCTCCAAATACAAAAACTGTGAAATTGACTAAAAATTCCAATGCCAAATCCACAAATCTGACCCTTAAATCCACAAAATCCCAATGGCAAATTCTTCCTTGGCTGGTTGAATGGCTTGGCTCTCCTCCTTGGCTAAATGTAAAAATAAAAGCAAAAAACCCCTCACGGACCACTTAAACCCGTGGACTTTAGCACAGACGATTTCCTCCCATCGACTCATGATTTTTTCTGATTTTTTGAGCAAAAATCGTGATTTTTTCCAAAAAAATCATCCGATTTTTTCTGCAATTTTTTAAGGATAAATCATTTCATGGGTGAAATCACAATTTATCGGAATTTTGGCGATTTTTTCCCAATTTTTGTAACAGAGATATAAAACCTAGATCAAAACAAAAGCGCTAGAGAGAAGTAAGAAGATCAAGGGTGGACTTGTTGGTGTTGATGCTAGCTTGTTATTGAGCATTTGGAATGGCTAGGAGTAGCTTGGTGTAATGCTTTGCTAGGCCATATTTGTTGGTTAGGGTTTGTTGTTGATGGTGGATACCTTAGATAGGGTTTGGATGCATTGGTGAGATTTAGCTTGTGATAAGCTCAAAAGACTATCTTGTAACTGCTTGTGATAAGCTGTTGGTATGTAATTGTAACTTCAATCTTATATATATATGAAGTGTACTTTGTTGTCCAAACTTTGTGTACTTGCAGATCAGATTTTCAGCATATGTTCTCATGGTGATGGAGTAGTTTCTAGTGTTGGTTATGTATGCTACTATGCTGATTTAACATAACAGCGAGCAGATATTGTTGAGTGATTTGACAAGTAAATAGAAGCTAAGAGGGCAGATTTGTGGCTATAACAAATCTGTTGTTTATAACTTATTTTCTGATTGTTAAAGTTAGTGCAGTTGTGAGTGCCATTCTCTGGGAGGATGGTACCCTGGTCAGTTAACCAGGCAGTTCTTGGTCTAGGACCAAGCAGATGGTTGGTGTGTGACATCTTCCTCTCCTAGGTCATGCATGTGACCTTAGGAGCAGTTAGGAAGATGAGATGATCACATCATCCAGACAGAGCCTGCCTTATATGGTGCTGATAAGCTTCCAGTTATTGCATGGACACATGCGACCACATGCATTGAAAGAGAGTACACATGCGTCCACATGCATTGAGTTAGAGTACACATGCGAACACATGCATTGATGCATGCACCTTGACTTGTGTCGACCTGACTTAAAGCCTAGCCCTGTGACTTGTGTTGACTTGACATGACTTGAGTTAGACGTGTCTTGAGCTTACTTGACTTATGATGACTTAGAAGACTTAACTTCTAATTGTAGCGCAACCCTAACCCTAACCCTAAAAGCCATTGATTGATTATAAATAAAGCATCATAGCCCTCATTGATATATCGATCCATCCACCTATCCTTGAGATATTTTTGTGCCTTCATTGGCAAACTGTTTTCCAGCTTGGGTGTTCACTTGTCTTGTTTTCATCCCTTAGCAATTCAGCCGCACTCTCTCTCTCAGTAATGCAAGGCCACTTTTGTCTCATGCACTAATCTAACCCTGAGGGGTTAAAGACTGATTTGGAAGCAAGTTCTAAGTATAAAGAAGTTTCTCTCTGTCAAAGAAGGTTCAGATCTGTTTTGTTCTTTATACATTGTTCCTACTGTTGCTGCCCTAACTGTTTATGAATTGATTTATCAGATCTGATTTGCTGTTGCTCTCTACTGTTCCTTATTTATCAGATCTTATTTCTTGCAGCAGTTACTGTTTATAATTATATGCCAGTTTCATGATGCTTAAAAAAATTAAAGTATAACAGATTTTTGCTTGTTTTGCTCAAGCCATATTTTTTACATGGTATCAGAGCTTAGGGCATAAAGAGAGCTCTGTTTTGCAGCATAACTAAGCCTACACAGATCCTTGAAGGAAAGCTTGAGCATAACCCAGATTGGCCGTGAGGGTTTGAAGAGCAATAGCATGGCTTCCCTTTTGGTTAAGACAGAAGACGGGCTTGAAGGAGCCTCAAACTTCAATGCATGGAAAGCTAGGGTTCTTAACATCCTAGAGGAGAATGACCTAGACGATCCAGTTACAAGGGTTGTGGAAGAACCCACAACGAATCAAGGAGAAGTTTCCCTTAAGAAGAAACAGGCCAAGGCAAAGAGAGTCATTTATGACTCAGTAAAAGACAATCCGATGCCTATCATTCTTCCTTTAAGGACAGCAAAAGAATGTCTTGATGCCCTAGCAAATCTCTATGAAAAGAAGGCCCCTACTCAGAAGAGGACTTTGAAAAAGCAAGATGGAGAAGGATGAGTCAGTTGCCTCCTTCTTCTCCAAGATCTCTCAGATAAGAGATCAACTCATGGCCATTGGGGTTGAAGTAGATGATGATGACCTTGTGCAGACAGTAGTAGATGGTCTTCTTGGGTCTTGGGAGACATTCCTGGGATCAGTAAATGGAAGAGAGATTCAGTAGAATTTTGAAAGGATGTGGCATGACTGTTTAGAAGAAGAAGGATCCAAAGCAGGATTGCGTCTTCCACTAAAAGAGACCATGCCCTAGCTGCCAAGACAAAGAAGGGAAGAAGATTCCCTCAGCGCAAGGACAAAGGGAAGACACCTCAAGGCAAGCGCCTTGACCTGTCAAAGGTAAGATGTTTTAATTGCAATCAGTTTGGTCATTTTGCAAGAGACTGTAAAAAACCTCCTAACAAGAAAAGGCAGAACGGCAAGTACCATACCTCGGCTGCTACAGAAGAAGAAGAGCCACGGCGAAAGCAAACAAGGGCAGCTACCAAAGATCAAGAGCAAAAAAGAGAGTACTACCTGGTTTCAGCACTCTCAGGTTCTATCTCCAACTCAGCAGATTTTTGGTTGATAGAGAGTGGAGCCTCCAAGCATATGACTAGGTTCAAGCAAGCTCTCTCAGATTACCAGGAAAAGAAGTTCAATGTGAAAGTGGAACTGGGAGATGATGGTACCTATGCCATAAAGGGAGTTGGTTCAGCCTCCTTTCAGCTTGATTCAGGTACGATTATACACATTGAAGAAATTTTATATGTTCCTGGTCTAAAGAAAAATCTTCTTTCAGTTGCAGTTCTAGAGGACAAGGGGTACACAGTAGCCTTCACATGTGGAAAGGCCCTGATGTGGCCTAAGGATGGAAACACGAGTTCAGCCATCGAGATTGGGGTTCGTGAAGGCAACCTTTATAAGGTTTCAGGGCATGTTGTTCAAGCGTTGGTTCATGAGACGATCAACCCATGCGAGTTGTGGCACAGAAGGTTTGGACATCTCAACTATCGAGCTCTTTCCGATCTACAAAAGATGGTCACAGGTATGCCTCAGATTAATTTTGAGCATGATAATGTTTGTAAAGGTTGTGCTCTTGGTAAAAATATAAAGAAACCTTATTCTAAGAGTGGCAGAAGAGCAAAAGGCATTTTAGATTTGATCCATTATGATATTTGTGGACCTATGACTTCACCTTCTATGAGTGGTTGCTCATATTATGTGATTTTTATTGATGATTTCTCTCGTAAGACATGGATCTATTTTCTTAAAACAAATTGTGAGACTTTCAGTAAGTTTCAGGAGTTTAAGAACTTCATTGAGAATCAAACAGGAAGGCACATTCATGCCCTAAGGACATATAATGGGGGAGATTTTGACTCCCATGAGTTTGATGATCTCTGTCGGGATTCAGGGATCAAGAGGGAGCTAACAATGCCCTACAACCCCCAACAGAATGGCGTTGCGGAAAGGAAAAACAAAACAATTTGTGAAGCAGCCAGGGCCATGATGTACGACCAGGATCTTCCTCTTTCTCTTTGGGCAGAGGCTGCTTGTACTGCAGTCTATGTTCAGAACAGATGTCCTCATGCTCTCTTGGGAGAGAAGAAACCAGAAGAAGTGTTCACAGGTAAGAAGCCTGCAATTGATCATTTGAGGATATTTGGCAATCATGTTTATATCCATGTTCTGAAAGAAAAGAGGACTAAGTTGGAGCCTTCTAGTAAGAAAGGCATCTTTGTGGGATACGGTGAGACCTCAAAAGCATACCGGATATATGTCCCAGGTCAGAGATATAATGAGGTCAGCAAAGACGCAACCTTCCATGAGAAAGTTGCCTTTCGTCACTCCAGAGAGCTTCCCAATGGTACAGACTTAGAGGAGCAAGAAGCTCCTACTCCAAAGGGGCCAGTCCATCAGTCATCTCATTCAAATGAGCAAAGGGAGGAGGTCAGGGAGCCTTCAGTTGATCTTATTAAGGAACCTATTGAGAGGTTTCTCGAGGTACCTCCTAACAAAAGGAGGCTAGCTTGGTGTAAAGAGATTCTATAGGAAGCAGAAAAACATGCAACACCAAAGGGTACTTTCAGATAAATCAAAAGGCCACAAAAGTACTCTGGTTTGATATCACAGCTAAGCCATGTCATTGATGCAAAGCCCTTCACTTATGAGGAGGCAGCCAAACAATAGGTTTGGAAAGATGTTATGTTAGAAGGGTATAAGCCAATAATGAAGAATGACGTATGGGAAGTGGTTCCCATACCACAAGGGAAGTCAGTTGTAACTTCCAAATGGATCTATAAGATCAAGCACACAGCTGATGGAAGTGTGGAAAAGTGAAAGGCACGGTTTGTGACACGTGGTTTCTCTTAGAAGGAAGGTATAGACTACGATGAGACTTTTGCTCCAGTAACCAGATATACCTCTATCAAAGTTATTATTTCCCTTGCTTCAGTCTTGGGCTGGAAGCTTCACCAGATGGACGTAAAGACAGCTTTCCTTAATGGCAAGATTGAGGAAGAAGTTTATATTGAGCAGCCAAAGGGGTTTGTAATCCATGGGAAGGAGTCCCATGTGTGCAAGCTCAAGAAAGCCCTATATGGGCTAAAGCAACCTCCTAGAGCTTGGTATGGCAAGATTGACATCTATCTACAAAGTCTCGGATTCTCCAAGAGTATAGCAGATCCCAACCTTTACATTAAGGTTGTGAAGAACCAACCATTGATTTCGGTTTTGTATGTGGATGACTTATTCCTCATCGGAGAGGATCAATTGATAGGTCAATGTAAGAGGGAGCTTGCAGCAGAATTTGAGATGAAAGATCTAGGCCTCTTGCATTATTTCCTTGGGCTGGAGGTGTGGCAGAATACAGAAGAGATCTTCCTTTCTCAAGGGAAGTATATTGTTGATGTGCTCCATAGATTCAAGAAGTTGGACTGCAAGTCCATGGCGACACCGATGGTGTCCAACCTGAAGAAGTTACATGACTCAACTTCAGGTTCAGATCCAATAGATCCTACCATTTATCCCCAGCTCATTGGATCGTTGATGTACTTGTACACACCAGGCCTGACATATGTTTTGCAGTTAACTCCCTGAGTTAGTTCATGTCTAATCCGAGGCACTCACACTGGGTGGTTGCCAACCATATACTCAGATATCTCAAGGGTACTATAGCTTATGGGCTCTCTCAAGGGTACTATAGCTTATGGGCTCAGATACACCTCGATTGGGGGTGTAATGCTTCATGGCTATACAAATTTAGATTAGGCAGGTAGTGTCTTGGACCGGAAGAGCACTTCCGGATATTGTTTCGGCCATGATCTCCTAGTCTAGCAGGAAACAAGGTTGCATAGCCCAGAGCACCGCAGAAGTAGAATATATTATTGTCAGTTCTGCCTGTCGAGAAGCAGTGTCGCTAAGAAAGCTACTTGTTGATTCGTTCAATGTAAGGCTTGAGCCGACAGTCATACATTGTGACAACCAAAACTGTATGAAGCTCTCAGAAAATCATGTGTTTCATGACAAGTCGAAACACATTGAGATGAAGTATCACTATGTGAGGTACATGGTGCAGAGAAATGCCATCAGACTTCAGTATGTTCCGAAAGATGAATAGACTGTTGACTGTCGATGTGTTGACTAAGCCTCTGTCCACGACAAAGTTTGTGTACTTCCGAGACAAGCTTGGTGTTGTTGAGAATGCCTCTCTTGTTGCAAGGGAGTGTTAAAGTTAGTGCAACTGCGAGTGCCATTCTCTGAGAGGATGGTACCCTGGTCAGTTAACTAGGGATTTCTTGGTCTGGGACCAAGCAGATGGTTGGTGTGTGACGTCTTCCTCTCCTAGGTCATGCATGTGACCTTAGGAGCAGTAAGGAAGATGAGATGATCACATCATCCAGACAAAGCCTTCCTCATATGGTGATGATAAGCTTCCAGTTATTGCATGGACACATGCGACCACATGCATTGAAAGAGAGTACACATGCGTCCACATGCATTGAATTAGAGTACACATGCGAACACATGCATTGATGCATGTGCCTTGACTTGTGTCGACTTGACTTAAAGCCTAGCCCTGTGACTTGTGTTGACTTGACGTGACTTGAGTTAGACGTGTCTTGAGCTGACTTGACTTGACTTGACTTATGATGACTTAGAAGACTTAACTTCTAATTGTAGCGCAACCCTAACCCTAACTCTAAAAGCCATTGATTGATTATAAATAAAGCATCTTAGCCCTCATTGATATATCGATCCATCCATCTATCCTTGAGATATTTTTGTGCCTTCATTGGCAGACTGTTTTCCAGCTTGGGCATTCACTTGTCTTGTTTTCATCCCTTAGCAATTCGGCCGTACTCTCTCTCTCAGTAATGCAGGGCCGCTTTGGTCTCATGCACTAATCTGACACTGAGAGGTTAAAGACTGATTTGGAAGCAAGTTCTGAGTATAAAGAAGGCTCTCTCTGTCAAAGAAGGTTCAGATCTGTTTTGTTGTTTATACATTGTTCCTACTGTTGCTGCCCTAACTGTTTATGAGTTAATTTATCAGATCTGATTTGTTGCTGCTCTCTACTGTTTCTTATTTATCAGATCTGATTTGTTGCTGCTCTCTACTGTTTCTTATTTATCAGATCTGATTTCTTGCAGCAGTTACTGTTTATAATTATATGCCAGTGATGCTTAAAGGAATTAAAGTATAACAGATTTTTGCATGTTCTGCTCAAGCCATATTTTTTACACTGACATGCCATATGTTGAGGATTGTGCCCTTATGGTTGGAAACATAGTTCCCTCGAAGTACAATTGTTCATTGTTTATTTTCTTGGGATGCCTATTTGGATGGGTAGAAGTGAAATATATACTATATAGTATTTACTGCCCTTCGGATTCATCCCTAAGGCTCAAACTTCTTGGAAATAGATTTGGGGAACCTCAAGGTTGACGTGAAAATTTCTGAATTTGCATTAAGCATGGATTCTTGACATTTCCACGCTTCTATTTGAAAAATCTTCTCCTACTGTATCAGGAGTTATTGTGTAACTCATCATTCTAATACTTGTTATCGGTCCAACCATTCACTCATAACATACTAGCTGCGTATTAGGGTTAGTTGCACAAAAGATATGTTTTGGTTAATTCTGCTTCCCTCTATTCTGTAATCGGAAATGCAGGGACGTTCCCATTGTCGATTATCTTCAAGCCAGAGATCGATGAAATGAAATAAACCAACTCTAATAAGAAAAACAAAACCTATTGATCTATTATTTTAAAAGGCCTGATGATCTTTTGTAATAATATGAAAATATTAAAGCCTTTAACGGTTAAGCAACTAATCATTATTGCGTCTGAAATTTGCTCAAGGACTTGAAACATTTACAGCTTAATTGATTATTAATTATTTTGTCTGATATTTCCTCGAGTATTTAAAGTATTTAAACACCAAGCGATTACTGATTATTTCTTCTAAATCTCCTCAAGGATTTGAACCATTTAAGCACTATGCGATTATTGATTATTTTGTCCAGAATAAAGCATTTGAAGATTAAGCTATTATTGAACAATAATTTGTCCGGAATAAAACCTTTAAAGATTAAACGATTATTCGTTATTTTGCCTGAAATTTTCTCAAGGATTTAAAGCCTTCTAAGTTTAACAATTATTGATTATTTTGTCTAGAGTTTCCTCGAGGATTTAAAGCCCTTAAAGATTATGCAACTAATTGATTATTTCATCAAGAATTATTCTTACCTCGATCTTCGATGGAATATGCGGCCGGTAGCGTCACTCTTAACTCGATTCCTGTAACAGAGCGAGGGCTGAAGATCCCGCGATCGAATCCCCGCGGCATAGCGATCATCCTGTAGCTTCGCATTCAGCGGACAAAGAGCTGGAGTCGAGATGACCGTTGCAGCCATCTCTGCCTCCCAACAGGAATGACTGAAACCCTCGCGTGAGAGAGAGAGCGAGCGAAACCCTCGCTTTGCTTTGCTTTGCTACTTCTTCTGATATCTTCTATTCAGAACCAGTCGCTCACATTCTGATAAACTCGTGTTGTTTTAATTTTATTTTTATTTTCGAAGGTTTATTGGATGAGTTTACTTTCCGGATGCGGAGGAGGAGTGGCATTTTATAAGCCCACGTGGCATTAGGAGGGACGAAAAACCGAGATTAGGTATGTAAATAGGTAGATTTTTTTATTCAATAAAGCATCGTGTAAGAGGTTTTGTTGAGGATTGTCGATGTTGTTGATTTTTTACCTTCATTTAATTAATTATTGCTCGGGAGATTTCGTAAAGTATCGTGTAACAGTTTTGTTCACGATTGTCCTTGTGGTTTTGTACTTTTCTTCATTTAATTAATTAATGTTGGAGAGGTTTCGTTGAGGATTCTAGATGTTTTTGTTTTTTTCTTCTTTTCCTCTTCGTCTAATTATTGGAGAGCAAACTTATCAATAATAAGGGTGAGAATTCTATATTTTTTTTTTTTTTTTTTTTTTTAAAATCTAATATCAATAATAAGGGTGAGAATTCTATATTTTTTTTTTTTTTTTTTCTTTTAAAATCTAAATCTTAATTAACAGTTTCATATGTTCAAATTTGAATTTGAACATCTTCCCTTTTAAAAATATAAAAATACAAATAACTAGTACAGTCATATAATTGTGATTGATTAACGTCGAAAGGTATATTTACTTGTTAAGAACGCAATTGAGCCGTTGTGAAGAACGCAATTGAGTCATCATTGAAGAACGCAATTGAGCCATCGTAAAGATGTAGCTACGAAGAGACACTTTGCATCATATATTACTATGCTCTGCCCAATATGAAATGCGCGGATTGCTGAAACGCCTGAGGAAAATGCAGGGACAAGTGAGGAAATTCGTGGTTAATAATCCAAACGTGGTAATGTTAAACGTTAATCATTTAAACGTGGCAATCATATAGTGCTATAGTAATTTCTTAATATGATTAGGTAAATGTTAAAAAGTAAACAGGTTAACGGATGCATTCAAAAATACAAGATTATGAAGAGTAAATCACATTCATTGATTTGGGAGGACGACTAAGAATATTCCAACATCTTTAATTGTTAGCCATCATATTAGAATTTTAGATTAAAAGATGATTAATTGTGCCCATTGCCAATAGGTATACGTCTTTCACGTAAAAATATTTGCATCATATTATAATTATTCAAGGAAATTATTTAATTTTGTGTGTTTGTATTGCTTGAAATATGAGTATTTGTGAACAATACCAAGTTTGGTAATCAAATCTCTTGTTAAATTTGAAATAAAAAGAATCAAATTGAATAGAAATAGAGTAACGCTTTGTTTTGTGAAGTTTATAGGGGTGTGCTTCATCTTCTTGATAAAATGATAGCTACTCTTAACAAAGTTCTTTTTGTTTATAGGGAATGCTTTCATAAGAGAATTCAATGTTGGACGAGCTTTACATGGTTGGATTGATTAAAACTAAACCCCTTGATGTCATGATCATTGAAGCATTGCTACTCCGGTAAGGATTTTTTTCTCCTTCTTGTCTGAATATAAAGAAGATAGGGATAAGATTTTGAGAGGTGGCGCTTGGTTCCTTAGGTCCAATGACCTTGATCTAAAGCATTAGTCTTTAAATTTTGATCACATGGAAGAAATCCCCATGGTTGTCCATGTTCTATAAAGAATTAAACCAAATAAGTCTTAGTCCTTGCTTAGTCAATGATGATGAAGTATTGTCAAGGCAGGAAAATGGCTAAGTTCCAAATATAGGGATGAAATTTGATCCCGATGCAAAAACTCTTTGGACCAACAAAAAACAAGTTCTAACTCATGTGCCTTGGATGCCCACATCTGAATACAATGGTGTTGCACGTGTAATGTATGTACATGTTGGGTGAACTCTACTTGCATTTACTTTTATTCACCTATCCAAATGTGGGACCCATGATCCAAGTGCTTTTCATTTGGGTGGAGGACAACACATTAAGTGATCCCCTATTGTCCCCATCCATATGGTAGGAATCAACTTACGAGCAGACCACATCTGAGTAATGTTATTTGGGGTCTTTCTCCTCCCACCACCTGCATCCTCAATGACATCACTCGTCAACACACACATGGATTGGCGAAGCTAACAACAAGGACCCAATATGAGTTAGGACCTAATCTGAGTTATTTTCCCATTAACAAGTGGATGATATTGACCCCAAAAAAGGGTGTTGCCAAGAAACTTTAAATATGCAACAAAACAATAGTTAAATTTCTTAGCCCGTGGCTAGGCAACTTTAAAAGGGACATTATTGAATAGAGAAGGGGGTTTGTTTTTGGTTCAATAAGAAGATATTTGAAATCTAATATATCTTGCAAAAGTGCCAAGGGTTGGTAGTGTTGTGTTCTGCGTAACCAATCCAAGACAAAGTTGTAGATGGAGAATATGTCGTTATGTGCTTGGAAATCCTAAGCAAGTAGCCACTATTATGTGCAATCACTTGTATTTATGAGCTTAATGAAACCTAGAGTTTTCATCCAAAGAGGGTTTTCTCTATTTAGAATAAATGAGTGGAACTCCATGGTGGAAGATTTTGTATGTTAAGCTATTATGTGTCAATTATCCATTATTGAATGTTTCTTTTGTTGAAACAATGTAATCCTTGTTAGAATAATAGGTGTGCTCATTTCACCATAGACAATATAGCAATATTGTCATCCAACCATAGGCACAAAGGCCACCCCTGAGCACCTTAACCTTGACAGAGAGAATAATTATGGAAGCAAACCTTAGAATGGATAGCCAACCAAGGTAGTGTACCCTCTCTCTAGAGCTAGCGTACCAGGCAAAAAGTCCAACCATAACCAAAGAGAAAGTCCAAGCCAAAACCGAAATGTCGGTTGTAGTAGATGCAGCTGCAGCTCCTCTCCAGAATTGAGCACCACTGGTCTTATGCAGTTGTGAGAGAGAGTGTGACAAATGAGTCTAGCGCCCTCTTATTTATAGTCCTCCAAGTGACCTAACTGGGCCGACTTCTACTTATGGAGGCTAATAACTCAATAATAAATATTCTCTTGAGTTGACTTGTCTCCTAGGGTTATTATCCAATGTTTTAGGGTTTCGCTTGCTTCCCGAAATATTCTAGTCTCGTCAAGGTTACATGTAGAGGTTAATACCTCCCGCGACCACAATAATATCAACACTCCCTCCTAGCTAGGGAGGTATTAAAGGCAATGGTCTTGAGCATAAACAGACCATTCAATTGGTATCATCATCATAGCCACACAGGATATCTCATGGTCAAATCATGAGCACCATCATCACTATCAGTATGAACTGATAACATCAACTACATCATCTCTTTGAAGCCATACTCCATCTGAGTAATGGGGCATGATGTTGAATAAGTCACTCACTCCATAGAGTGATACAAGGATCATTCTCCTAATCTGGACATATGTCCTAAAAGAATAATTGTTCCAACAGATGTTGAAAGCCATGCCACGGGCTACAAGGACTATTCTTCTAATCCAGACATACATCCTAGAAGAACGATTGTCCTAAACCATTTTCCACAGGGAGAATGTATGTCCATCAGCATACTGACTATCCATCTAGTTGGTAATCATCTCCAACACTAGTGATAGTCTCCATGGCAATTAGAGCAATGCCATCCAATAGAACACAATTGTGTTTATCCATAGTAGTACACAACTACTACCCAGTGGTACAAAACCACTCCTAGTAGCGCACGGCTACTAACCAGTGACACATAGTCACTATTAGTGGATCACATCCACCACGGTAGCAAACAACTATTGTGCAGAGACATACAGTCTCCACAACAATCATATCATTTGATATCAACCTACATAAAACAATATTATGATATAAATTGAGTCATCTGGGCCATTCTTCCACTCACATCTGTGAGATCTGGAAGAGCATCTTCCCTCGAAAGGTAAAACATTAGCCATGGGTTATCTGGATTATTATTCCCAAGCATAGAAGAATAATTGTCCCTGAATTATGAACCTGGACCATTCATCTAACTGGGCCATTCCTCCGGCACTAATCTTAGTGCAACCTAGAGAGAATGAGTCTGCCCTAGGGAATGTTTGTCCCTAATTGTTGAACCTGAACCATTCACCTAACTGGGTCATTCCTCTAGAACTAATCATAGTGCAAACTGGAGAGAATGATTCTACCCTAGGGAATGATTGTTCGGACCATTTCTTATGGAAATGGTTGTCCTGAACCAACCTCCAAAATGGACCATTCTTCAAAACTGCTCACAACTGTGAACTTTGAAATAATGATTGCCCGACGAGGCAGACCATTTTACTTGACCACTACTCAAAGTGACTGCCAAGAAGAATGATTGTCCATGACCATTCCCCCACACTGGCCACAAGGGGAATCGATGTCTATGGTACATCAGTAATCTATCAAACCATTCTCACTACGAAAATGACTGTCTGATCTAGACCATTTTCCAAACTAGAAAATGCATGTCCGTTAGAAATCTGAAACCACTTTCCAAACTGGAAAGGAACTTCCCATCCTGGGCCATTTTCCGAACTGGAAAATGATTGTCCATAAATCAATAACATATTAGTGCTCCCTCCCAACCTGGAAGTAATCACTTCCTTTTCCAATAAGGAAGTCATCTCCATGAGCCACAACTTGTCTCTTAAGTACGCAAACTTTTTATCTTGGATAGAGGCTTTACCAAAATATTTGTTATCTGCTCATCTATGGAGATATATTGGAGAACCACTTCTCTCTTCTGGAATTTATCACGGAGAATATAATGCTTGATCTCAATGTACTTTGGCCTGTCATGGAACATCGATTTCTCTGAAAGCTTCACATAGCTCTGATCATTACAATGTATCATGGTCGAATTCAACACCTAATTAGACGGTCCAAAAATCAACTTATTGCATATGTACAAGCATCACAAGTTGCAATATACAATGCTTTTGTAGTGTTGATTGCAATAGACTTTTGTTTCCTGCTAGCTCGTGACATCGTGGAAAAGCTCAAACTGAAACATATGCAAGTAGCACTTCTTCTGTCGTTTGTACTCCATGCCCAATCTGAATTGATACATTCATGTAGTTATATGTCATAATTTAAACGTCCCACAAAATAAATAGCCAGTTGAGTATTCTCCATATACATTAACGAGCCAATCAATTGTCAATATAGAGACGAGTTTACTGGATTAGAGTTGCTTCAATTTCTTCAGATCTGTTATCATGAGAGTTTGCCATGGATTAACAATCCATCATCCCAAACTTCTGAGTAACCATTTTGATACACTATCTCTGTCATAGAAAGTTTTCACCACACTTCTGTTGTATATGAGATACTCTGCATCAAGTTGCTTGAATTCATACAAGGACTTCTTATATCTGCATACATGGGTCTCTTTCTGGTATAAGCTTCTTTCTCGATTTGCTTTATTGGGAAGAACAGTCTTTTACATGTAAATTTCAATCCATGGATACTGCAATAGGTATATCTATTTTACTGGAACAAGTTGTCGTTGTAGTCTTCTCCCTCCTTCTAGAAGAACCTCTAGTTCTGAATCTCACAAAGCTTCCATTCATAAGTCTTTTTCACATTTTCTAACATACATTGTTCTTCATCACAACTTCCATTTCTTCTGCTTGATTGCCTCTAGTGGGTTCAAACCAAGCTGGTAGTCTTATGATTCTCGATATAATACATGGTTGTTCTTGCTTTTCTTTCTTTCTTGGAATCTTCATGTTCTTCCTCACATTCCTCTTTAGCTTTTGGGTCCATGGAGTCTTCTATAGATTCTATGCCCTTCCTTCATAAAGATTCCAACTTCTTCCTTTCATCATAGGACCATGGATGTAGATGGACAACCAAGGATACTTAAGACTTCTTTTCGAATAAGACTTCTTCTAGAATCAAACTGAACACGTGTTGCTTATGATGTCTGCTACTTTTAATGGGAACATGGACAAATACTTCATAATCTTCATGGATTCTTCAATGGATCATAGCATTTAGGATTATCTCCCTCCTAATCCTCGCTTCATACATGAATGTATGCTCTTCTTTTGGAATTTTGTAATCAACTCCCTCCATCTAAGAGAGTCCATGCTTTCATCTACATCCTTTTTGCCTTCTGCAAAGTGTCACAAGCCTTATTCGAATTCCCTCGTGATTACCGACTTCTTTATGATATTACTCCTTCTAGGTCTCTTCAAGTTTGATTATGATTTCGTCTTATCTGACAGTTGTTACTTATATAATAGATTCCTCGGGAATTTGCCAACGTACTTCATCTTCTTGTAGTCATCGTAATAGCAATCCTTATCTTGTTATTCTTTCATAGGTATTGTTTCACTGATCATCTTTTCTTCTAAGAAATAGATACACATGATATGTACAAGAACTATGTAAACATGGTATGTACAAGAACTATGTTATAGAAGAATATTGTTACCTTGACTAGAAGAAGAAGTTTGTTTTATCCTTCTTGGCTTTGTTTGAGGGTTCCCTTTCTTCGGCAACTGTTGCTTCGTATGTTTCCTTCCTTTTCTTTAACTCAGGACAATGGTTCTTGCAGTGACCATATTTTCGAAAGTTGAAGCATTGTATTTTTGACATATCATTTTCTTGAGTTCATGCTTGCGGCAAATGCATCCCATGTCTTGGGAAGGCCATTGAGTACTAAATTTACCAGTTCATTTTCTGAAATGATTTCTTCAATAGCTTGTAGTTGATCTCTTAACTGAGAGAGATTCTCACAAAGTATGATGTTATGCTATCATCATTATTCATTTTCATGTCACAGAGCTCATTCTTTAGACTCATTACTTGTCCAATGTTTTTTACTGAGAAGAGGTTATTTAGGGCATTGTACATCTTCTTGGATGAGTCAAGATGAGAGATGTAGGGTATCAATTGGTCTTTTATAGAGTCCACTATGACACTCATAGCATTGATGTCATTGTCCTTGAACTTCTCTGTAATTGCAATGTTATGAGGTTCCTTCTCTTTTCTCGCTTTAAATTGTGGTTCCATGATCTTTCCTTTCATGACATCTAACACTTTATTCTTGGCAAG
>CBVK0100430860.1:0-13470 GCA_900067695.1 Picea abies
CCCCTTCTAACTTGTTTTCTGACTTCATAGAGTAAGTCATGACTACTTTGACTAGGTCAACCTCTAACTTTGACTTTGACCAAAAACTCAAACTTGTCATCTTGACTTGCTGAGAGTACCAGGAGGTGCACTAGGATAGGGCACACTATGCTATCTAAGAATTAGGTCAAGCTCTTCACTTAAGGTGCCTTAACAAAAGGGTTAGGGTTTTGTTGCTGCAACAAAACTTTGACTGCAACTGTAACTGAGCAAATCCTCCCGATCTATCTTCTAGTGGTTAGACCATCTGAAGATAGTGTGGGCCCATAACCTGTTAGAATAATAGGTGTGCTTGTTTCACCATAGACAATATATCAATATTGTCACCCAACCATAGGCACAAAGGCCACCCCAAAGGACCTTAACCTTGACAAAGAGAATAATTCTGGAAGCAAACCCTAGAACTGATAGACAACCAAGGTAGCGTACCTCTCTCCAGAACTAGCGTACCAGGCAGAAAGTCCAAACCATAACCAAAGAGAAATTCCAAGGCAAAACCAAAATTTCAGTTGCAACAGTTGTAGCTGCAACTCCTCTCCAAACTTGTGCACCACTGGTCTTATGCAACTGTGAGAGAGAGTGTGACAAATGAGCTATAGCGCCCTCATTTATAGTCCTCCAAGTGACCTAACTTGGCCAACTCCTACTTCTGGAGGATAATAACTCAATAACAAATATTCTCTTGAGCCGACTTGTCTCCTAGGGTTATTATCCAATGTTTTAAGGTTTCTCTTGCTTCCCGGAATATTCTAGTCTCGTCATGGTTACATGTAGAGGTTAATACCTCCTGTAGCTACCATAATATCAACAATACTAATACAAAACTCGAATAAATTTAGCCAGGAAGCACATAATAATTTAATCAATATCTCATTGAATTGTTGAGAGTGATTTATTCACTCTAGTTAAAAATAAATTTTGGAATGAAATTCTAATTCAACAAACATGTGGAAGGAAAGCTTGTAAAGTGAAGACCCATGGTAAGTGGGAGAAAAGCAAAGAGACACTTTAGCCAGGGATGGAAAAGAGCAAACAACCAAAGATGGCAAGGACTCCTCATGAAGGAAAACACCAACACCCAAAAGTTAGATATACTTGGTTAGAGTATAGTATTGCTACACTGACAAAGATGATCACTCAACTTATGGGGACAATGACCAAGAAGCAACAAGCACACTTAGTGAACTTTGAGCATGAAGAAGAAGATATAGACAATGAGGACTAAAAAGTTAAGAAGACCAAATTTCGTAATAATAGCAACTAATCTTCTTTACCTTATATTGTTCTATTAAAGATAGGCACTAAGTTCAATATACCAACCTATGATTTCCATGTTGATGCTAGAAAGTTTGACGAAAGGTCCAAATAACTAGAAGAATATTTTGGTAACCATAGATATAAAGGTAAGCAAAATATATACTTGTCCCAATTGAAGATGATTGGGCATGCACTAGTTTGATTGGAAATCCATATGCAAGCCACGAAGCAATAAAAGAAACCCTCGCGGACTTCTTGGGAAGAATTCAAAACCTTGTTGAAACTCAGTTCTATCTTATTGGATGGAAGGAAGACCAATTGATCAAATGGAAATGTTTCCACTAGACCAAGGGATAGAATGTCAAGGACTATAGCTCATTAAATTCAAGAAGTAAGCCATGTTGTTAGAGTTAAAGCTCAAAGACAAATATATATTCATGAAATACCAAGGAAGCTTTCAATGCTACCATAAAAAAGAATTATCCCTCTTTCAAGTGAAGAAACTTGATTATGCTTATAAGAACGTCATATTTCACCGGGATAATAACAAGAACCCAACATAGGCTGAAATAATGTGTAAGACCAAGAAAGGTATCCATAGTTGGAATCCTTAAAGCAAAAGAACGGTAAGAGGACCATTATTATTTCTCAGTGTAAGGATAGCAACAAGTACCATTGTAACCATTGCAGTATCAATGGACATATTGAGGAAAATTGTTGGAAATTACATCCAAAGTTGCATCATGATATCTGAAAGTAGACATGAAAAAATATCTTACTAATGTTAAAGATCAAGCACTAGAAAGTGATTTGAGCCATGTGATAAGATTGTGTGCACGAGCATACAAAAGTCACCAACCAAGGAGGACAACTGGAAAAAACTCTATGTTGGGAGAGAATTGTTGTTCTACATCAAAGTCCATATCAAGATGATGAAGGTCACATCACAATTTGACCAAAGGAATTAGGGCAATTTGATTTTAGAGACTTTGGCACAAAAGTTGGAATTGAAGACCCACATGCAACTAAATCCATGCCCATTGCGATGATTCCATAAAGATAAAGATGTATGAATCACCAAATAATGTAAGTTCTTGGTATAGCAACTCTTTAAATTTATGAACTAGAATGGGATGTGGTAACATTGGATGATTGTGAGGTTGTTTTTACAACCTCTTATTTGAGGGGTCATCATGATATATACCTTTGAACACCACATAAGTATAAGTTGATCAAATATGGAAAACCATTCTTAACCAATGCCATAGAGGAAAGAAAAATATATTTCTAGTTTTAGCCAATTAAGCGAAGAGGATGATTAATCCCTCCCAAAAGAATTGTTATAATGGTTGTTAAGCAAAGGGGTAGCCAACTTCTAGAGCATAGCCTTCTAACCATGGTTGTGTTGGGTATGTGTTATATTCTTTGCACGAGTAGTTGTGTCTCGGGAAAAAAACTATGCCTCGGGAAATGTGTCACATATTTAGGTGGTTTTCAGCACATGGTTTTTTGCCGATGGTTTTCTATTTTTGGTTAAGGAATTAGGGTTGTTGACTAATCTGGGTCATTGTGTTAGGGTTTTGGATGTCGCTGGCTCCTATATGTATATTGTATTGTAAACAATCTAATACTATGAATGAATATAAAATATGTTGGTTTTCCCGGTTTGGGTTTTGAGGGGAAAAATCTCAGTGTAATGTTTGTATTTGCCATTATATCGTTTATGTTCTTTTACTGAAAATTTGTTTGCAATAAATATTGTACAAGGTTAAAATCTACAGGTTGTACAATCAATCAAAAGAAGCAAATTGACGTTTTGTTAATAAAATATACACAAATTTTCCAAGATCCCAAAGCATTACATCCAATGAGAGGGAGCGAAGCATGAAATTCAATTATTCATAGAAGCCAAAATGAGAACTCTAAAGCCTTGTAACCAACGGTGGAATACAATCTTTTTTTAGACTTTTTACTAGTAAATTCAAATGTAGTTCTATTATGGTTTTCATGTGACTTCATTATCTCTAAAGATATAAAAAGACATGTCCATTATCGGAACAAGGATGATTAGACCAAGTGAAAATCACCTAGTGTTTCAATACCAAATAAAGGATAGGACTCATAGAATGTGCATTGACTGTCAAGCATTGAAAACAATTACCTTCGAGAATAGGTTTTTATTACATGGGACTGAGGATATGCTTGATAAATTGAAATATGCCAAAGGATTCTTAGAGTTGGATTTAAATTTTGGATATCACCAAGTGTGAATGAAATAGGAGGATATGTGGAAGATAGAATTCAAGACTAGGCAAAACTTGTATGAGTGTTAGGTGCTACCATTTGGGTTGTACAATGCACCAATAAGTTTCATGCAAATCTTGGTTAAGACACAAAGGCCTCTCATTGACTATTTTGTTGGTGTTTGCTTGGATAATTTGTTAATCTCTAGAAATAAATGGGAGGAGCATCTCTTACATTTGTGGCATGTCTTACAAATCCTTAACAAGGATAAACTATTGTTGAGTTGATAGAAGTGTGGGTTTCCCAATGATTACGTACTTTATCTTGGATTTGTAGTGGGTGGCAATGAAATGATGACTAACCCATGGAGTATAGAATCCATCATGAAATTGTCAAGGCCATGCAATGCCATTGATGTACAAAGCTTAATGGAAGAAGCATGATATTTGAGAAACTTTATCCTATTTCTCTTATATTGTAGATAACCCTTTACATGTCCTTGCAACACGGAATAAGAAATGTGTGTCAACAAGATAATTTGATGTCACATTCCACAAAATGAAGAGGAGGATTTTGTGAAGCACCAATCCTAACCCTACCCAATCTTTAAAAGACTTGTAAGATTGAATTAGATGCATTGGGATCTACTATAGGGACAGTCCTCACACATGAGAGGAATCCCATGAGTATTTTACAAGAACAATGCTCAATTAATCAACATGTAACAAGTAATTTTATACATTGGTGTGGGTGATGAAGAAATGGAAGCATTATTTGCTAGAGAAATTAACTATAATCCATGTGGATCAACATCCCTTCCAATACCTCCAAACCCAAATGAAGTTGCAATAGTTTAGGCATTTCAATTGGATGGGTTTCTTATAGTAATTTAATTTGTTGACAGAGTACAAGAAAGGTATGACCAATAAAGTTATTGATTTATTATCTTGCCCTTTAGTACAAAAATTATTGTTATATCATAGTCATGCAACTGGAGCCGATTTTCTATGAAGAGATCAATGACCAATATGTCAATAATATTGAATTTGGAGAAGCATATGTTTTCTTTTAATAGGAAAATAATCACATTTCCAAAGTGACAACTCATTATTCACTTGCATATGAACCTATGTACAAGATTGACAAGTTATGCCTTCCACATGCCTCAAAAGTAGTCAATCATTTTTAAATTAGAAAAACCTACACTACAACAAAATTGCAACATGTGTATAATTCAAGAATGCAAGTTGTTTATTATGAGTACTTCACTTTATAATTTCAAAAGTACTTACAACACTACCATGGTTAACTATGGGTTGTCATCCACCATTTAAAATTTGACAAATAAGCATCTTTAGCTCAAACAATGCCAACTCAACCATAAGGGATGACATGATCCTTTAAAATGTGATTGGTTATTTTAAAGTTGATTTTGATAGTAAATTTGTTCTTTTGAGGCTTAATTTTTACCTCAAAAGTTTCCTAATAGGCTTCATCGCTCACAAGATTACAACTCATATAGAACATAAATTTTCAAGAAGGCAAGTGACGTATCGCTACCATTTCATAATTCCAACCAATAAAGCCATTTTTAATACTAGAAATCCCTTTTGAAATTTGATCAACATATCTCATGGTAATGTAATGTTCCTTTCTTGGTGTGGTTGAAGGTTGGACATCCATGCTATGTGTTATTTTCATACCAGATGAGTCCCAAATCTAGGTATAAGGATTACATGGACAAACTTGTAGTGTATTCTCTCTTAAGATCATTGTGCCATTTTCTTTGATGCATTGCACCCTTTCATTAGATAATACCTATAAAGTGGAGCATGTGTGTCCATGTGTTTTTGTTTTATTTTCTCGAGGTTGGGATCACAACCTTCAATTATCCCTCAAGTGGTAGTTTTATTCCTCTCGAGGCTTTCTTATATGTTGACACGAGTACACCAATCCTATGTTTATTTTCCCATTCTACAAGGGAGTGTGGAGGGTGGGATGTGTGATACTCAATCCCCATCATGCTCAACATTCATTTCTCTCTACCCCTCATTATCCCATGTCATATAATTTGATAGGTTCATTGAACTATACATCATCTCTTACACCTCCCAAAATTTTATGTTACCCTTGCCTTTGTTACAACCTCTGCTCTATCACTTGTTCCACAACTTAATGCAAAGAGAAAGGATTCAAGCTACTTACCCTCGTCTGCATCACTCTTTATTGCACCGCAACAAAACATCATCTCATATATTGGTTTCTTACATCCAACTAAACTTGAATACTATTACAAATTTCAAACCAATAATTGTTCTTTGGATCGCGCGGAATTTTACTATGCACTCCACCATTAGTTCAAAACTCTCATAATAAACAACTACAAATTGAAATCTGTTTGCAAATAAGGATTTGAGACGGATAGCTTTTATGGGCAAGCATGCTCCTTTATGAAAACCTCAAATCAATGATGCATGGCTTAGATGTCCTCAAAGTCCTTGGGGGAAACATAATGTTTGTTAAGTTAGGAGTTCTAGCCATTTATGTTAATATTCGATGATTTGTTTTTCTAGGGATGATGTTAATATTACTAGTAGTTCAAAAATCTTATAAACAAAAAATTATAAATTGAAATCAATTTGTAAACAAGGATTTGACTACGATAGGTTTTATGGACTAGGATGCTCTTGCATCAAGACCTCGATGTGGTGATGAGTGCCTTGGATATCCTTATGTCCTTGTGAGAAACATAATGTTTGTTTTTTTAACCGAAATAGAAAATAATGTTTTTATGTATTAAAGGGGGGTTGAACTTGTTAGATTTTCATTAGTTTTCAGTAGTAATAGATTTGCCAAAGTATTTTAGATCTTCTTTTAACATTCAATAACCACATACTAAAATATATAAGCAATAGATAAACATGCACAAGAAGACAAAAAGATTTATCCTGGGAAAACCCTAAACTTAGGGAAAAACCCAACCAACTTTTCTTAGAGATTATTTCTAATAATACAACCATGAACAAGCTCTATCAACAAGATCAATCCAACAATGAAGAAACCCTGATAACAAATACTTATCTCTTCTTCTTGTCAAACCCCAACGAGGGTAGACAATTGAGGAGTACCACATAATTGGCGCATCACTAGAACAAGATAATGCACCACAAAACTGGCATAACTGGTAACTGCAATTGTAATTGTAACTGCAACTACAACTGTAACTGCAACTGCAACTGGGTAGCACCACACAACCATAGGTAGCGCACAATAGATATCACCAAGAGCCACCAATAATATCTTTCCCCAGGTGGGGCGCATTCTCCAAGAGAACCAAAAACTAGAAATAGCGAAACTGCCACAACTGCAGTTGCTAGGTGCCTAGTGCGCACTGTAGAAAGAGAATTGTTCGACTATACAAATAAAATGATCTAGTCCTGCATTTATACTAATCTAGGTGCATCTGTTAGGGGGGGGGGGTGGGGTTCCCCATGAGGTTTTCCCTCTTTCCTCATTTATTTCATTGTATCTTTTGTATTAAGGTACCTAACATGGACTCGTTGCTGGGACCCATTCTTTATTTTTGCCATAATGATGTTCAGGGGGGGTGTTGGAGATACTTCACACACACACCTAGGATTTTTTTTTTCTAAGGTTTTCCTTACGTTTATTAGTCATTATTCAATGTCTTATAGTTTAGAGAGAATATTCCTCTAGGAAAATATTCTCTTCAGTTTGATCACTTGAGTGGAGTCCAGATGCCACATTGGGATCATCACCATGCGACATTGGGATCATCACCAGCTAATGCACATTTTCCTTGGGATTATCACTGGACTAGTGCATTACTCATGATTCCCTGATCTCCTCCTCACTTCACTTTGTTTCAGTTAGCTAACTGAAGACTAAGAGACTAGTTAACTTAGACTAGGTCGTAGTTCACTCTCATAATTGCTTGAGAGACTAGACTAGGTGGCAGTTTACTCATGTAACTATTGGTGTGTGTCCAGATCACTCTAGACCACCACTATGGCGTATTGGCTTCTCTCTAGTGTGCATCATTTGAGTTATACAGAGTATATCATGTGTAAATTATCATTCATTCATTTGGTTAATGAGAATTCTTCCATTCTTTCTCTCATGTTTCTCTTTTCTCATATTTTCTCTGCAAACTGTGTATGTCATTTCCTAGCTAGATCTTTTATGTGCAGGTTCAACACATTTACACAAACAACTAAGTAAAGAGTAGGCATTTTGGAATATGCGGGGTGTATTATGGAGGAGGCAGAAGTGTGGAACAATAAGGTGTGCAGGGACAAGATTTGTGTGGAGAGAAGGGTGTTGTTGGGTTCTTCGCACTAAAGAAAAAACTTGAAAATAAATCAAGTGTTGGCATATGTGGAACACGACTTGTGCAGGGGAAGGTTTTGTGTGGAGTGCGGGGAAATGGTTTTGAAAACGAGAATCTCTGCACAACACAAGGAATCCCGAACAAATCATAAAATGCGTAAGTATTGTAACATATGAAAATTTTCCCGACATCTAATGAAACTATAGACACACATTGGACTATGAAAAGAAGAGGAAAAGGACGGGAAATGATTCTATACATGGCTAAATTTGGAAATTAAAGGTGACACATGAGAATGGATCAACAATATGTAATGATTTGAAATAAAAAAAGTGTAATTAAATCGTAAATAATATGTTTGACATAACATGTATAATTAATGCCTAACATGTAAGTCATTATAAGATTAGGCAATGTGTCCAAATATTTAAAAAATAGTCACTACCATCCTGCATAGCTTTCAACTTGTCTTTGTTAATACTAGTCAAATACAAAGCGAAAAAATCTTCACTCACTTACAAATAACACTAAAAACAAACAAAGTAATATCTTCATAAGAAAGTAGGATGAACATACTCTATGTTGACACCATTTTAAGTCGCCTAAATCCACCATTCACATTGTGTCAGTTGCAAGCACTCCTTGGATAGAGAGTTTGCTAGTCGATTCCTTTCTCCAAAAATATATTCAGAAGTGACCTAATTGAATCCCTCATGAATGCTCTAGATTTCTTCAAACAAAGGCTATAATATACATTTCCTCAAGATATATTCCTTCTTAAATAATTTTATGACTAATAAGGAATCCCAAATATATGAAGTTTTATTTGATCGTCCTTAGCCCCAAGAGTGAGTGTTAAATTCAATGCCATCAATTTTGGCAAATTATTAGTGGTCATGCCTAAACCAATTTTTAATATAATAGAATGATTATCTGATAGAAAGATAATACCACCTACCCCCTAGATGATCACCTTGTGAATCCCCATAAAAAATAACGTGAGTGCCTGATCTATCAATAAGCTCTTCACAAAGCCACCTCCAAGGATTTGGAACTTTTCTTTGATTACAAGCTACTAAGATATTTAAGCTTTGGGTTTCATATTGAATTGGATTAATATCCCTATTATAAAAAACCCTTGTAGTTCTTGCTAGCCAGATACCCCATGCAACAATGAGGGGAAAATCTCTAAGATTCTTTGTAGCAACATTTCCAACCCAATTTGTAAGAGCTTCCTTAATATAATCCCCAGACCAAGTGTCCTTTATCCTCATGAAACTTTCCAATTCTTTCCATATCTGAGAAGAAAAACCACAAGAAATAACAAGATGGTGATTTATTTCATCACTTACCATGCACATATTGCACCATCTAGGACCATTGGTGTTCCTTTTTAAAGAATATCCCAAGTCAAAACTTTCTTGTTCAACAACAACCACGTGGAAAATCTAGTGTTACGGGGACACCTAAATCTCCATACCTTTTTACAGGAAGTACAGGAGCTTGAAGGACTCAAAGAACAAACTAGGTTATCCACTTCATCTTTTATATGAACATAATTGGATCCAAGTTTTGTTGTATAAGAGTTCCAAATGTCATAATCTTCTTCTCTTGTTCCCAACTCTATAGAAAATAACCACGCATGTTGTTAACATTTAATCAAATGCAAATTACCTACTTGAGAAAGAGCGTATATACTTATATTCCTTAGAAATTAGATGAGATTCCATCAAATTCTAAAGTCCTCACTACCGCGAATCCAGGGGTCCATACCTATCGAAACCCTTGTTCCTCTTCCAACCTTCCACACTAACCAATTTCCAACCAAGTGAAAAGCTAACAATACCGCATCCCGGATAATAAAGATATTGTGAAAATTCTTTGAGGGATTTCATATACAATATTCCATAGAACTTGGGGATATACACTTCTCTTACATAATGTGACACCAAAGCCCCTTGTAACTGAATGATTCTCCGATAACTTTTTGCATCTAGTTCTCTAGAGAAGAGAAAATGTCTTTGAGGTCCCAACCTCCAAATTTTTTTGGCAATGTTAATATTTTCCATTTTCCCAAAGGGATACACCTTTTTTCATTGTCACTTAACCAAATGAATCTAAAGCTAATTCTTCTTGCCTAGTAATATTGCGATTATTTATGGAAATTATTTATTTTTGTGCATTTGTATTGTGTGGAGTATAAGCATCTATGGGTAATGACAAGTCCATCCTCACCTTTTCATCTAGTTTGATATGGAAATCAAATTCTTTGTTAAATTTGAAGCAAAATGATTAAAAATAATAGAAATTGAGCATTGCCTCATTTTGGGAAGTTTTCTAGAGGTGTGCTTCATCTTTTTGTTAAAATGAGAGCTACTCTCAAAAACATTATTTCATTTGCAGGGAATGCTCTCATAGGAAATTTCCTAAAGAGGGTGAAAATTAAAGTCAAGTAGTCTTTCTCACATGAGAGAACTATAAAAAAATGAAATGATTTGGTCTCTTATTTATACAAGACCTCTAAAATTAATTTGTCCAAATAAAATTAGGGTAAACCACAAAATAAGTGATCCACGCCCCTTAAATTCCCCCCTTTACAACTTTAATTTGAATTTAGAAATTAAGAAACCCTAGAAATATGACGTCACATCCTAAAAGGGTGATGTTTTGGCACTTTATGGAAGTCGTTGAGTTGTTGAAGGGATCGCTCGACCTCCAAACACCATGTGTCACTGTGCAATCTGTCTTCCTTCTACATTAATCATGCCAAACCATCTTCAAATATCACCACCACCATCAAAACCCTAGCCCTAGGGTGACATCAAGCCATCAAAGATTACGTTTTGACCTTTCAAGGCCAAACGTTGGGCTAATATGGGCTAGGTATCATCGTCCAAAGTCTCTTCTCTTGCCTCCAAAGGCAATGCTAAAGCCCTGTTTGCTCCCAATGTCTGGGTCATGACATCCAATCTGTGGGATTCCTTCTCCAATGAAGGCCCAAGCTGGGCTTGTCCCTCCAAAACATCCATCAACAAGGTCCTGCAAATACAAACAAGTGTGCCCTCCAAGGATATCAAGTCAAATGTATCATGGCAAGTAAGATCACATTTAATACAAGAGCCACCTAACCTTGTGCATCAAAACTACCTTATCAAATAAAACAAGTGCTCAAATACCCTATGCAATTTTCCAAGTTTAGGTACGAGAGGGTTGACAAGGTGACCTATTGGGTGAATCATTCCTTAAGTCAAGGAGTGTTTCCTAGGTGGACCCTCTCTAACTCACGTGGAGATTATGAAGTGGATGGGAGGTACAAATTTTGGGCATGTGGCTCATGACATACAAGGGTTCGTATTGTCTCTTTTATGGGTGCCTTTGTAGAGCGTGTGATGCACCTTCATTTTCAATGCATCCTTTTTCCAAGCTCATTCATTTTCCATTAATTAATTAGGGTCCAAAACAATTGGGTGCTCCCAATGGGTAACATAAACCTTGGGGGGAAATACCACAGTGTCACTTGAGGTGAGAGGTACACAAAGTGTGATAGGGGTAAATCAAAGGGTGTAACACACTTGTGTATATCCCCAACAAGTGGGACGTCTTATATAATATGAAATTGTTTCTTGTAGGTCTTTGATTTTTTTAGGAGAAACATTTCATTGTTCTAAAGACCTCTTTGGGCGGGCATCTGGAAGTTATAGTTTTGGATTTTATATTTTTCCAGCTACATTCCCTCTTCAACCCCTTCTTCCCATGAAAATAGGTACAATCCTTTCTTGGGTTAGTACACCCAAAAATCCCAAAAGACAAGTAGACGAAAATGGGTGAAGTATGAAAAGTGATAAGTATGATCAGGAATGACGTGATGACTCATCAAGGGGACCTCCCAGTAGCAAACCCATCCTCAAGGGTGACCACTTACTAGGGCACAATGTCAACCACCAGGGTGAAACAAGGCAAAGAGCATAATTTCCAAGCATACATTCTATAATCAAAAGCATCTTTAAATGCAACATATTCAGATGCCTCAAGTATTAAAGTGACACTTACCACGATACTTGACTTGTACCTCATGGAGCAAGACCCATAGTCTTCCAGAAACAAGTTGATGTGGTGAATTCCATCGTGACAAATACAAGATGTGTGGTGGTGAAGTGGGTCTCTGTCTGTGCATGTGGACGTTGTCAGTCATATGTCTCTTGGTACTCCATGTATGCAACCTGAGGGCCTTGAGACATCATCTCCTTCATTATCCCTAGAAATTGGGTATAACAATACCCATATTTGAACTCCTCAAAGAAAAAGAACAAGAAGAGGACCTTTAATATTTGTTAGTGAAAGGATAGCAACAAGTGCCATTGTAACCGTTATAGTATCAATGGACACATTGAGGCAAAAAGTTGGAAATTACATCTAAAGTCGCATCATGATATTCGAAAGTAGACTTCAAAGAAAGATCTTACCATTTTGAAGATAATTTATCTGGATTGGATCATTATATTTTTTTTCATCTATCTCGATCCTTTTAGAGTTGAAAAAATTGGAGGAATCAGCTTGCAGGACCATTTTAGTGGTAGGTCCCAATTTGGAAAATTGGGGTTTGGAACCTTCTGGGGCCATTTTGAGGCATCAAACAACATTTTTTGGGGTTAAAATTTTCTAGCATATTGCGTAGCTAGGACCCTATGCTGCTATTCTACACATCGAGATCTTTCCAATGGTGCAAAAATCACATCAATCGAAGCTCGTATGCAAAAGTTATGCCTCCCATAAGTTGACCTATCATGTTGACCACCATGGTACAAGAGGATGCCACATCAACCCCCATTACTGATGCATATAGGGCTAACCACGTATGAAATTTCAAGAATATTCTAGAATGTCCAAAACCTTATCATAATTGAGGGTTGAGGAAGTAAAAAACCTACCCCTAGATGGCTATCAGGCTATGTTAAACACCTGGCCACTAGGAGGAGAAGGGGTTCCATTCTTTTGCATTGTATGTTGTTCCATAGTTGAGAAAAACATTTGAGAATGGTAATCTGTGAGCACAACAGAGGAGGAGAGATTATGTAGCATTCATACAGACCACCGTTCAAAGGAAAATCTATAGAGAGTACCTCTTTCTTTGTACTTGCATAATTTCTATACTAGAGAAAACATAGCAGAGTAGCCTCACCTTCTGGCTGGGTTTTCTCCTGTATTGGATTTACCAGGGAAAATCTTTGTGTCATTTTGTGGATGGTGTGTGATTATATTTTCCTATTCTCTATTTTTCACATTTTATCTAATTCATGCATAAGTAGAAAATCAACAACTAAATATTATGGAATCTAATAAATTTAACCTTCATAGTGTAGATTTCAGTTTTATTTATCAAATATGTTGTGACGAACTATTCCAATGGAATATCCACAATAGTTTACAGATCATATTGGTATCAAAGCAATTTTTCTTTTGGGTATTTGTGGGAAGTTGCAGGATCCAGGAATTGGCTTAAAGAGAAGTTGTAGAAACCCTAACCACGGTGGACTAGTTTGCTCATAATAACCCTTGAGATCTAGGTGAGATCGGAAGAG
>CBVK0100430903.1:1810-12945 GCA_900067695.1 Picea abies
ATCTTTTGTTACTATCTTCTTTTGTAAATCATTTATGTCCCTACGCATGTATTCACCTTCATCAAGAGTCCAAGGAGGATTTTCTGGAGGCTTATTTGGTGTAGAACTTCCCTTTTTGGGTGGCATGTTGGCCAAATATCACTTTTGAACCTTGATTTTGAGGTGGTTCTGCTAGACAATCTTTCTTCTGTTGCATCTCCCAAGTTTCGGCCCTTATGGGTACGAAACTTTCTTTTATATAGTTCTATGATATTTCTTCTCTTCAATTCCACAGGTCTAATCAAAATTGGATGTGCCAAGTGGAATTTATGGTAACTTCCCCACAACTGGCTAATTTTTGGCCTTTCCAGGAGATCTCACTTGTATATCATGCCCCGCACAAAATAATTGATATTAAATTTTGAAACTCATACCAGAAATACTACAGACTGTCCACTATCCAATGAAACTAGTCTCACTCAATTTAGATACTCTAGGAATAAGTTATGATTGTTTTACCTGGAACACCTTCTTGAGACTAGTCAATAGGACTAGTCAGATACCCTATCTTCCACAGGGTGTATATATAAATGTAAGATGGCCCATAAGTTGAAATTTTTACCACATATAAATTACTAATTTATATGAATATCTTTCAGATTTCAGGGTCTGAAACGTTACAGAAAAAAAATTATAGCAAAAATTCCGCAATGACTCAGTTCAGGATGATTCCATAACCCTATTTTACACATGTTGTATCTCCGAAAGTATAAGGCCTTAGAAGATGAAAATTTAACCCAACATACCTTGATCTGTCTACTAAATATCCTCCAAGTCGTTCCTTCTGAAACGTTGTAGAAAACAAGTTATAGCGAAAATTCCAAGGTGTCTTAGATGTAGCAGCGAAACCCCAAGACCTTGAGCTCTAATACCATATGTTAAGAACCAAATATCAATATAGCATAGAAAAACCTCAGAACAAGCACGAAATGCCTTGAAAAAGAGATAATTTCATATAATAAGCCTCTTCGAGGGGGCAACCTCCTTTTACCCCACATAAATGTTCAATTACAAGATGATTCCAAATGAAAATGTCTCCTTGGTATATATAGGAGACTAGGAAGTATAATTACAACTAATGGAATAAAGCTGACATAAATAAAATAACATTAATAATGTAATATGCCCCAATTAAGGGGTAATGAGCCAATATTAGGGCTTAACAAATCAGGTACTGGTATTTGATGGAGCATGGTACCTATATAATAATATATGGTGCGATGAAACCACCCCACTTATTCCCTCGATTCATTCCTAACAAACTTTTTCTTGAGGATTTGGTGTATCAAACAATCATACATGGGGTCAAAGGAATGCTATATAGATCAAAGAAAGTGATTTGGACTTCACTACCTCTATACATTGGAAAATATTTATTTGAGACACCAATCAAGCTCAAACAGAAGTGGACATCTTACTTTCCTACCACATTGGAGAGGAAATATTCAGGAGGCACGACCCTAAGAATATCATCAAAGAGAAATTTAATAGTAGGAGAATCTCATAGGAATACACCACTGAGTTCTGGGAAGAAGAGAAGGTGCATCAAAATGCCATAACTTACGATGAAGTCATTTTCAATGGGCGGGGCCAGCTGAAAGGAAGGATCGCGGAAAAAGAAGTTGCAAGAGAGGCAGCCATAAAAGAGGTAGAAAAATATGAATCTAAGAGATCTTCTCCCATATATGTCTCAACTCATTCAGGTTCTGTTGAAGAGGAGGAAGGAGAACCAATAGATAAAAAGAGAAGAGACAAAGAGAAGGTGTTGAAAAGGATGAATGATGCTAAAAAGAAAAAAAAATAGAATCTAACAAAGCAAAAGCTAGAGAATAAAATGAAGCGAAAGATAAAGGTGAAGCCGAAGCAAAAGCTACTTTAGAAAAAGAAAAGGAGTTGGCAAAAGCAGCAAGAGTAGCAACATAATTAGAAAAGAAGGTGGAAAAAGAAGTAGCGGATAAATCTATTGAAGAGGATGGACAGAGGAAGAATATAGAGGACACAGAGGGTGACATACACCCAATGGAATTTGATATCTTTGGAACATCCACCATAGGTATAGGATCAAAAAAAATGAGTAATGGTTTAGGCCTCAGGCCCTAAGAACCTTTTCGATTAGCCGAAGTATTGGATCTAAGAAGTTTCACATGCAATAGTAAAACTGATAGAATTGTGCAAGAAAGAATGAAAAAGGTGCCAACAACAGAAGGAGACCCTTTGTCAGTGGTTACTCAAGTCCCTGTCATAGGAAATTTCAAGGAAGACCCCGTGGCAACAAATAAGGCAGGTTATGCATTTATGGATGCAACCGTAGACAATATATAGAAGCTATGCCGACAGAATGAAGAGAAGGAGGCGAAGATCAAGGAGATATAAGAAAGGATTCAACAAGTAAAGATGAAATAAGTCTCCTCAACTTTAAGGACAGTGAAGAAAAAGTGAGGAATGATCTGGAAGGTGTTATCATTGACATGTATGCCAATCTAAACCTCTTCCAAAATGCAGCTGCAATATTTATTGAAAAAAACAACCGGATACAAATGCAACTGACACAATACAATACTATCCATGAAGGCATAGCCGACATTGATACCTGGATAACGAAGAATCCTAATGCACCTCCTAAGCTTTATAGACCTTCAAAATTAGCTAGAAAGACAGATCTATACACATTAGATGATTTCCAGTAGGTAGGGAAAAGAGAAGATAAAGAAGTAACCAAGGTGATGGAAATATGTTCAAGGACTCACAAAGTTTCCCAAGAACTAATAAGGAATGGTCGTATCCCAAGATTAGATGAACTTTGGAAGAATTTGGTCACAAAAGAATTGGTGAATGCAGTCCAAGACATCACGAGTTGAAGGAGATAGATAGTCAAAGAAATAACATTTGTCTCCACTAATCTCATTGACCAACATTTTCTATAGCCGTTAAAGCTTCACACTATGATACAGGATTTCATGAAAAAATAGAGAAGGATATGAGCACCCTTAATGACAACATCGCCATGAATGAAGCAACACTAGAAAAGTTATCATGCAGGAGAATCGAGTTGTTGTATAACCAGTTGGAATTTTGGATAGCTTATCTCCAAAGAAAAAGTTCATATGGAAAGGAGGGACCACACTTGGATATTTACATTGAAAATGAATAATAACCATTGAAAAAAAAATTCCCCACTCTCTATCTTCCCCTTTTCATATGGCATTGCCATATTTACAAGATACTCCTACCAATTCACAATAGTTGTTGTATTATCTATAGGAACGGGTATCATATATTCATGCAATCAATGCAATGCAATGCATTATGGTCACCATTTTTCATTACATTGCAAAATTATTGCATAATGTAAAGTCTCAAAGATTTTACATCGAAGTTTGTATATATCAAATAGAAAATTGCTCTGAACAAACTATCACCACAACTAGATACGACATGAATCACTTTTCTCAATCCATAAGAATGCATCTCGTCCATATTACATTTCCAATAGTATTCGAGGTTTTTGTACAGCAGTCACAAATAAGTATTATGTTGTTCAAGATTGTATATGGCTATCTTTATGTAAAGAAATGGTTTTTAGTGGTTGCTAACAGGATTTTCATCATGAAACAAAATGCAATATGGATCTACATTTGCATTTATGTTGAAATGCAAATACTATGTTTTCCTCGTTAGCGACCAAACTACAATCGATATATTTAACCATTTTTTTAACCATTGTAGGAAAAATGCATCTCCCCATATCCCTCTCTCATTGTCATCTACATTTGAAGATGAAAACATGCGCATTTTCTACATATATATGCCAATGTCATGAATACCTCGCAATTCATACAAGAATTTGAATCCTAGCTCAAGCTCATATGATTACAATGCCTCTTTATCTCCATTGTCCAAACAAACCAAGAAATTGTCTATTAATCCATTTTTCAATTCAATGGAAGAGTAGCATAAATGCAGCGGGATGTTTAATGCATCAAACAAACAATCCCCAGGACTATATGAAAATGCATCCAATCTAAAAAGATCATTTCTATGTAGAACATCGTAAATATTTCCATGCATAATGCATTGCTCATTGTTTTCATAGTTTTCAACATCTATTCTATCTTCCATGTTTTAGTTTATGTCATTGAGATGATGCTTAGGCTATGTCTATAGCATTGACCAATTGAAAACATAAAATGATAAATACAATCTCAAAGAAGTATACCTTATTTTTGTTTGTGTTTAACTTTGATTCTCTTTTATCTATATTGTTTTTGAAATAGTCCTTGACCAATTTAACCTACCCCTGAAAATAAAAAATAATAACTAGCTACTAATTTTCTTTGGCATATATGATACACCCCAAAAATATTTCATTTCATGTTTTGATTAAGCAATACAACTGAAAAATGAAAACTAGTTTGCTAAAACATTACACGAATGCCAATACAAATTTCAATGAAATGAACTACACAATGCATGAACGACAGATTATCAAGCAATAGTAATGGATTGTTTTGGAACACATAGCAATCATGATTTCTGATGTCAATATTAATAGAATTTCTATGTATTAGATTCAACTATGTTCATCCATGTGGTGCATATTAAAAACAAGCAAAGAAACTACTTGCACACATTTGTCGTATAGATAAAATAAAATGGAAGACCATTGGATAAAACCAAGTTACTACATGAAACCTTTCAACTTCTCTAATAACAATTTTCAAGGAATTGCCTAAGTGCGGAATTCCAAATGCTATGAATTCTCTACACATCTTGAAAATAGACCAAGTGTCCATTGTCTGAGAGGCATAGCTGTGCGGAGGGTAGAGATATGGCCATAGAAAAACCTTTCGTCCAACCTCAAAAGTGACCAAGTAAAAAGTCTTTTGGCTAGCAAATTGTCCAAAGATAAATAGATCACAGAGCCAAGATTGCCCCAAGGCCAAGAGCAGGAGGCTAATATGCAAAAATGTCTTTTACACATATATCGTCTAGCTTTCGAATATAAATAACCATAATAAAAAACCATCAAGCAGTCCACAGATAAGAAACAAATTTTCTTCATGCTGCTTATATGCCTTCCCTTTCCTCCTAAATCGAAGCAAATCAATTTACTATAAATCAGTTACCTATCTTGAAAATTAAGTCGCTTGTCACAATCATTGATGCATAACTTTTTGAAATGCAGAGGTGTGGAAGTGAAACAATGCAGGAGGATGACCCATTTTGGTTCTCCGCACAAGGATTAAAAATAGATTGTCTTAAATAGACCAAGTATAACTATGTTGACTGTAGAAGTTCCCATACATCTAAGCATGATAATGCCATACCATAAGAAATATGAAATATTTATGCAAGAGTTGAAAGCACGGATTATCTGCACGAGGATTGAAAATATATTGAGTGGTCTCTTTTCAAAGAACATGCATGTGAAGAGAATCACAATATCGCATCAGAGAAAGCACCCACACAACCTGGAAAAAGTGATAGGTATAAAGTCATTCCAACACAAAAATTTTGAAACATAAATAAATCAAAGAGCTCAATTTTCTTTCAAGACTAAGGGCATCGTGCATATTTACTAAGGTATATTTTAGACAAGTGAACAACCTCCCAAACACAAGTAACCATAAATAGAAACCACCACCTAATTCATAGAAAACTGGGAAATTTACGTTGCATCAATCTTAAATCCTTTCCCTTTCTTTCTAAATCCTAGAAAAATCAATGCTCCAAAAGTGACTCAGCCTTCCTCCAAATTACCTAGCTTGTCACAACAAAGTACATAACTATTGAAAATGAGGGCCTGGGGAAGCACAACATCTCACGAGCATCAACACCATGGATCCTCCACACACCACTCGAAAATAAATCAATTTTTTCTTATTCTCGCGACATAGTTGTGCCCAATGCAGATTCACACAACAAATACCTATGAAGACTCCAAAGGGATGGTCATATCAAAATCCTCCACACAATTGAAGAGGTGCATAACTGCATGATGATAACTGGCATAAATTCTCTGCAGAAGTATTGAAAATACACAAGTGTTTCCTATTCTAGCCATATGTCTCTATAAAGTATGCAGGTGCACAATACATAACTTCACTGGCTACGGACATATGTCCATATAAAATGCCTTCCCACATCTTGAAAAAATTACCCTATAAAAAAATGTTTTTAGCTAGGATATTTTCCAAATATCACTATAGTACCAAGGTGAATTGCTATGATTTGCAGTGCCTGACTATTCAAACTGTGGACCTACGCAAGTGCACGAAAATAAATGGTATAAATTCACCTCAAAAGAATTGAAAATACACAAGTGCTAACTGCATTGGCCATATGCCTCTACAAAGAGCAGAGGTGTGTTACAGGGCTTATCGGTAAATGCGGACATAAACAGATCTCCCTAGATCCACCTAGATCTAGAACAAAATAGAACAGAATATGACGCTTTCCCCAAGCTCTAATCATTGAGTTTACTATCTAACAAGAGATGGGAAACATACCATTTAAATATCACTTCCTCTTGTTCGTGTCGTCCTAGCTCCACTCCAGTGCTCCTTTGATGTTGAATCTGTAAGGGAACACAAGCCAACCAAAGTGAAAGCAATAATATACTCAACGAGAACCTATGTATGTGATCACAGAATCATACAATAAAATGAGATGAGTTTTATGGGAAAGAAATATATCACTGTATCATATAATAATGAAAGTGGATATTACAACCAAAGCCTTGATGTTGCAAGGTTCCCTTTCAATGACCCTTTGCTCCAACACACACACTTGCTCCAATCTTGAATAAAGAAGATCCACAATAACTTGATAAACTGAAATGAAGCCCTCAAGTATGAACTGAAGTAGAATTCCTCATCTAGTTCTTAGCCTATTCAATATTAATCTTGCTTGAATCAACATTATCCTTTTCCATGAAAAATCCCTCTTTATATAGGGGAAAGAGAGATGGTTGAAGAGATTAGGATGATCCCACCAAAGTAGAGAAGCGAGTAGGATCCCAACCATATGGATGACACCTCATCTGATAGAAGATCCTCTTCTAGAGATTTCGTGAAGTTCGACCTTTTTCTCATCCTTTTGACATCATCGCACCCTAGTTGTAGAGCAACATGAAAAGACGTTGCATGTCAGTTTTAGGCTAGAGGGCGACGATCAGGCATCATCACACCCTGCTTATGGTGCAGCCTGTGATGATCCTCCTTAATAAGGTTTTTGATAAGAGAAATTCAGTCACTTTCCTCATGAAGAAAGGCTCTTTTTGGAACATGAACACATGTTGTCAATGGATCATTAACATGATAGAAATAATGTGTAACAAGGTGTGGAAGACATAATTTTACCAAGTGTAGACATATTTCCATAGAAAAAGAATATGGACAACCTGGGAAACATCCCTCGTAAAAAAAGGCTTCTGGGTAGGAAATTTTTCAACCATAAACACATTGCTTAGCTCCAAATGCTTCAAGGAAAAATGCAAGTCTTGTATTTACTAAAATAACCTTTTCACACACATGAATCACCTTCGAAATATTCCCAATCATTAATAGAAACCATTTGCTAGCACATGGAAAAGTGGGACACTTTCTTTGCACTAGTTCTAAATTTGTGCCCTCTCCTCGTAAATGTGAGCAACTCAATCTACCATAAATGACCCAACCACAGTGAAAACTGCATTCCCTGCCACACTCCATAGGGAAAAACTATTTCAAGTGCCAACATGCAAAAGCATCACAATGTAAGGATCCCAAACAATTGGTATCAATTTTCCGCATAGGAATTGAAAATGGACCAAATGTTCATTATGTCAAGAAAAAATAAGTACAAAGCACAAAAGATACATCTATGTGGAGTGTGCACAAATAATCAAAGTGAATTCCTTCACACATAAGCAGCAATGCGTTACACAACACAATATTGACCATTTGTTACAGAAAAACCATCTTTTTATATTGGATGCATTTTTTCATACATTATTGCACATTGTTTGTTTGATGCATTTCACCTCCCCTTTGATTTTTTATTACTCTTCCATTGAATTGTGAAGTGCATCAATACATCATTGCTTACTTTTTCTAGACAATAAAGATATAGAAACATTGAAATCATATCAATATGAACTAGGATCCTCCTTCTTGCAAGAATTGCATTAGATTACTGACATTAAGACATATCTTTCGAAAATGCATCTATATGCATCTTCAAATGTAAATTAAAATGAGAGACAACTATCAACACATACATTTCTTGCGATAATTACATCAGATTCCTGACATTAAGACATATCTTTCGAAAATCCAACCATCTGCATCTTCAAATATAAATCAAAATGAAAGAGAACTATCGGCACATACATTTTTTCATATGATGAACAAGCATTGAAAATACACAAGTGTTACCTATGCTATCCATATACTTCTGAGAAATGCAGAGATGTGCAACATATAACTACACCGAGTATGGACATATTTTTATAGAAAAAGCCTTCCGACAACTTGGAAAAATGCCCCTGTAAAAAAAGATTTTTAGAACTACAGGGCTGCCTAAGTGCACCACGATAAATGGTATAAATTCACCTCAAAAGTATTGAAAAATACACAAGTCATAGATGCACTAGTGATATGCCTCTGCACATAGTATACATGCAAAAGACATAACTGCACCAAGTGTCAAAATATGTTCATATCAAAAGCCTTTGGACAACATGGAAAAAATACATGGTCCAGAACTATTGCAAGTGTCAATGTGTGAAAGCACCACGATGTTGGGATGCAGGAGAATTGGTATCAATTCTTCACTCAAGAATTGAAAACAAACCAAATGTTCAGTGTGCTAGGTAAAAACCTATACAAATCATGGAAGATACAATTATGCAGGATGCAGACAAATTTTCAAAGAAAAAGTCTTCCACATAAGCAACAATGCATTGCACATCGTAATGTTGACCATCTGCTACAGAGAAATCATATATTTAGATTGGATGATTTTTTTCATATACTCTTGCACACTCTCTGTTTTATTCGTTCCATGTCCCCCTTGCATTCTGTTACTCTTCCATTGAATTATAGAATGGATCAGTACATCATTTCTTGGTTTATCTAGACAACAAAGATATAGACACATTGCAATCCTATCAATATGAACTAGGATCATGTTTCTTGTAAGAATTGCATCAGTTTCTTGACATTAAGACATGTCTTTCAAAAATGCAGCTATCTGCATCTTCAAATGAAAATGAAAATGAAAGATAACTATCAACACATACATTTTTTCATACGATGAATGACAAAAGGGTTAAATAAAACACCAGAGAAAACTCCAATAAAACACAACACCTGCACTATGCAAACATACACTATTAGACAACAAGAACATAAACTAATTGCATCTATCCAAGAAACATAAGTGAATATTCCAAACAATTTGTCAAAGGAAAGGTAACATATGGACACCCTCACCTTCTTATTGCAAATACTTTGTAAACATAACTCACATGAAAAAAATTCCACAACTTTAGGCTATCTCTATAACATCAAGCAATTGCAAAATAAAAAGAACAATACAAGCCTAGAATATCTTTGATTCTTCCTAACCCATGCAGTCTCTGAAAATATCCCCCAACTAACTTAACTTAATTCTAATATGGCATGCAATGTGTTGGTGCAATTATATGCATAATATATTACCAAACATAAATTATCAACCAAGATTCATAATCAGTAGAGTTGATGCACTATATGCGTCGATAACAGATAGGTTCCTATGTCTGTTTAGTATAGATTAGACAAGAAAACCATTTAGAAACAAACACACTCTTAACAATAACAATCTTCACAGGACTTGAAAGATGGAAAGAAAAACTCATAAACAAGCAAAAGATCTTTCCCAGGTGATGGACATGTTCATTGATGGCTCATGAAAGGAAAATATGAAATTTGATTCTATCCCCTAAAACAACTAAACTAACAAGTGAGATGCCCCATTAAATCTCATGTATGGTGAAATATGGAGATCCAACTATTCCTGCATTACCACACTTTGCAACAAATTCAAATAGTGAAATCAAACAAAATAACATGAAATCGAAATAACAAATACATGAAATGAAAATCTACATTAACAATTTACAATAATCTTACCAAGCTGGATCGGTGGCCATTGCCGATGCCAACATGGAAGCTTTAGATCAACAGATGATAACTTCTAAGAGAGACAAAATCATTGAATCCAAACTTGCATTAATCTCCAACAAGTAGGTTTACAAAAAGATTATTTTCATGAATCCAATCTACATCATAACAATTCTCCTCAAGAACCTATCTCATAACAATTCCCTTAATCTACATAATAATAATTCTTCTCTCAATCTACATAATAATGATTCTCTTCCCTTCTACATAATAATGATTCTCCCCTCCTCATCAAGAGAAGGCACTCTCTTTTATACACGAGAGCTTTGAAAATAAGATAAACATCTCATAATTACAGATCCACTTTTCTCTCAACCCATTTCCCTTTGTTACAAAATATAATCCCTTCAAATCCTCACACATATCTCTCATATATCTTGGATAAGATATGACAACCAAATCTCCATGATCTTCTCCTTGGATTAGGAATGAATTATCTCCTCACATCTTGAAATGCAGGAGGAAGTATTCGAGAAGTCTTTTGAATTAATCCTTCACATATTCCTACACATGATAAAGCTCACACATTTTTGAGATATATGAAAACATGTCAATTTTCTAATATTTAATCACAAATTCCCTTTTAATACTAAAATAAATGATTTGGAAAATAATAAGGTTAAACCCATATTTAATTATGAAAATGTTATCATGAAAGGTTAATGGAGTGATGAAATGTGAAGAATAATGAAGGGAAAGGTGGATGGAAATACGACATTTTTGAGACTCAACATACCCCCCAACTGAACTTGTTGCATGTCCTCATGCAACTGTGCATGGATCTTCTCAAGAAATTTTGGCATCTGAATTTTGGCTTCGAGTGATGATAATGAATGTATCTCTCTCTCTCTCTCTCTCTCTCTCTCTCTCTCTCTCTCTCTCTATATA
>CBVK0100430965.1:0-12982 GCA_900067695.1 Picea abies
AATAGGGCATGAGCATGTAATAACCCAAATTGATTAATTTTTATCATAGTTTTTAATTTAAATTTAATTAATTATTAAAATATATTAAATGGGTCTTTTATTATTTTATTATTAAAAGGTGGGTGAAGTAATTAATGGGGGGATAAGGTTGTTGGGGAATTAATGGGGGATAAGGTTGTTGGGGAATTAATGAGGGGGATTTGAGAGAGGAGGATAAGGAAGAAGGGGAGGACTTGGAAGGGGATCTGATTTTGGTTTGGGGAAATTTTGAAAGCTAGAGAGGGGGCGAAAATTGGGAGAACAATTGTTTTGGGGAACTCTCACAGGGCACCGTTGTTGCTGGGAACTTTGGGCTTAGGGGCTAGGAAATTGCAAGGATTCCCGGAGCTAGGGAGATGAAGAGGTTGTTCCTAGTTGGCTGGGAGGTTAATATTCAGTTGGGCGGTTTGGGAAAGCACAAGAACAAATGAACCAGGGGCCGAATCAACCAAATTTTTAGGTGGAGGTAGGTATTTTACCAATTGGTCTGTCATCCTTATGTTGTTGTTATTATGTTGTTATCATTAATATGTTTCTATGTTGTTGGTGTTGTTGTCATTATGCTATTACCAATAATATGTTGTTGTTGTTTATTCCTGGTATAAGAAAATAATGAAAAAACTTATAAACTAAATTTAGTCATTTCAATAGGAGATTTTAGAAAACATTTATTTATTTTTGAGTACTGAAAAATAGTTAGGATTTACATGATTTCTAAGGGGCTTCGTGCACATAGGGGAACTGGGGAATGAAATGAGGATAGTTCGAGGACAAGAGAGAAGGAAGGAAGTGATGAAGAAGGAAGGGAGGGACTGAGGATGCAAAGAGCCAAGGAAGGCATACCAATGGAAAGATAAGAGTTTAGAGAACTACACAGAGGAAAGAGGTACAAGAGGCGAAAGATTGTAGCTAAGAAAGGAGAGCCGCACAATGAGCCAGAGGAGAGAGGACCTTGAGAAATAATCCATATCGTGGAGATACCACACATAAGAGGAGAGGAAGAGGAATTTCAGTCCAGTCCTATAATAGAGAAGTCGTTGAGTTCTACTCAAAACGGATCCCGTGTCAAATCCACGACCCCATGTGCGTTAGCACAATCATAAATAAATAGTTGAAGACTTATCAAAAGCACTCATATTTATCAAGGGAGGACATAGTAGTAGTAATAAGAGCATTGGAAGCAGTGCGCAGAGTTAGAGTCAACCAACATCGCCAAGAGGGGGAACTACACAAAGAAATATGGCAGGGGTAGACAACACCCTCATACTACTTGACTTCCAGTGAGGGGGGTCAGAGGACCCTTACAACATATGTTTGTCTGCAAGACAATTTGGGTTGCTAAGAATGTCCATGATGAGGTTGTGAATATTGTGCAAATGGCGACAACATTTAGAGGCCATTTGCTAGTCTAGTACATGAAGCTGCAAAGTACCATGCCTATACGAAAGGCCAGGACATTGGCAGAGATAAGACAAGAATTGTTAAAAGAGTTTAAGAAGGCAAAGTCAGAATCACAATATATTACAAAACTGAACTAGATTAAATAGGTGAAAACGAAGTCAGTATGGGACTTCGATCAAAGGTTCAAGGACTTGATGGGAAGGTTGAATTTCCAGATCCTAGATCAACAACATCATGAATGGTTTATTGCAGGACTTCTACCACACATTCGCATGCCAGTGATCCAACAAAAGGTTCCGTCGCAGCTTGAGGAGTTGGAAATTGCAATGAAATTGGAATCATCCCCTGTAGGAGAGAATGGAGGGATGGAAAAAGTTTAGACCCAATTGGTTGCTTTGACGATTTAATTGGTAGAACTTACAAAGGGAAAGGAGAAATGAGAGCAAGTCTAGTGTAATAAGTGTATGACTAAAGGCCATCATAAGGATGAATGTCCAACATTCGCACAATGTTTGGAAAGTCGGGCGCCAAATCCATTACCAGGAGGGGGGTATTGCGAGATATGTAAGAAATGGGGACATCATCCAACTAAATGTTCATTACTACAAAAGTATCAGANNNGAAGAGAAGGATTGTCGCGCATTTGATTTGATGAGGGAGCGTACTTCAAATATGTATAAGATTCAGGAAGAAAATACTGCGAAAGACGGAGGGGGTCAACAATCCAATAATCAAAGAGGCTTTAGTCCAGGAAATAGAGGAAATTTTGGTAGAGGTTAAGAAGAAGAAATTTTGGTAGAGGGGGAAGAGGACTGATAATATGTTATAACTGTATTCAACCGGGGCACTTAGCCCACAACTGCCTGAATCCGTGTACAATGTGCACATACTGTAGAGAACTGGATCATGCGACATAATATTGTCCTCAACTAGTTGTGAAATGGTAGACCAGAGGGAACCAAAAACATAATCCAAATTAGAATGTGCAGAAAATATAAGTCGAAGAATGCAATGAAGGGACAAGAATAACAATTTTTACGTGCAGAGGAGCTAGAACATGAGATGATATGACGAAGGGAGGGAAGCAAGATGAGCAATGGGTAAGGAAGTCAGCAGTACCCCTACCAACCTTTGATCCTTAGCAAGAAAAAGAGACATATCAAAGGCCAAGGAAAGAGGTACCTGGACCGGATTGGAGAGCATCAACATCATCTATGCCTCATGTCAGAGATCACAATGTACTGGAGAAACCAAATGGGAAAGTGAGCATGCTAAAATAATTCTTGAGAAGTTGCATAGAGCTAATGAAGGATGAAATTGCACTAAAGATGAGCAATGGGTAAGGAAGTCAGCAGTACCCCTGCCAACCTTTGATCCTTAGCAAGAAAAAGAGACATATCAAAGGCCAAGGAAAGAGGTACCTGGACCGGATTGAAGAGCATCAACATCATCTATGCCTCATGTCAGAGATCACAATGTACTAGAGAAACCAAATGGGAAAGTGAGCATGCTAAAATAATTCTTGAGAAGTTGCATAGAGCTAATGAAGGATGAAATTGCACTAAAAACACTACATGAGTTGATTGATTACTGTAGACAAGAAAGGGAAACTCCCATTGCACAAAGGGTGGTGAATCGAGTATTGCGGAGAAAGAGGACCAATCGAGAATTCAGATTCAGTGCAAAAATTGGGGAATATGATGTGGATAATGCTATCTTGGACTTGGGGTATGTTGTGAACGTATTTCCTAAATAGACCTAGGAGATGATGGAGAAACCTAAGCTAGTATGGTCTCTTGTTGAGTTAAGGCTCGTGAATCAACACAAAATAGTACCGATTGGTCGATTGATATGAGTACCTATGAACATGGATGGGGTGCGCAGTGTGGTAGACTTTAAGGTTATTGAGATTGTAGATGAAAATCAACCATATCCAACACTGATGGGACTGGAATGGGTTTTGATAACTAAGCGATCATTAACTTGAAGAGGAGGGAGATGATATTTGAAGTTGGAGATTTGAAAGTTAGTGCACCATTGGACCCAACATAAGGAAATAGATACATAGAGCCAACAAGAGGAAACAACATTGACAATTTGTAATACATGACTGTGCATATGGATGATTATGTCAACCCCACTGCAGATGGTGCACTACGATGGAGAAGTATCAGTTCGTGTGCATCAGACTCAGAGGAAGGTCTAGAGCATTGGCAGTAGAGGATGCATGAAGTCTCGACTGGACGATGTGCAAATATGACATGATCCTTGCGTTGGATTGGAATAGAGCTATATGATCCACCAAGGTATGATGGATTAACTGATATAAATTTGTTTGTAAAGGCATTTGAGTTACAAGTACCTGAATAACAAAGGTTGTTAGCACTAGATGTTGTCCTAAAAGTGAATCCAACCATATGGTGGGTTAGACAAAGAGAGGGGATGAAAGACTGGTCACAGTGCAAAAGACTAATGCAAATAAGGTTTGGTACTGAGGTAGAAAACATTGCACATAAGTATACATGAGAAAATGATCCAATAGGGCACATGGAGTAGTACATGACCTTATGGAGATCAGTACTGAAGACAAAATGGATGCACATATTTATACACACACTGGACACAATTCCGAAGAACTGGTATTTGGAATTAAAAATGTGCAGAGAAATATCAAGATGGGACGAGTTGGTCTAGAAGTTCAAAGTCACATTTACATTTGAACATGAATCCCCAACAATAGATGCATCGCTACAAGCTATTTGAACTAAGATTTTCTCAAAAGAAGGGTCGATGGAGGTGGTACCACTATTCTGTGCGCACATAGCCAATATGGTTGTTCATGAGTTATTGGAGTTTCTAAGGAAGTACAAGATGAAATATATCCCAGGAATGTGCATGAACCTAAAATAGAAGGAGAACGAGCAGTAGAAGGGATATTTATACACACACTGGACACAATTCCGAAGAACTGGTATTTGGAATTAAAAATGTGCAGAGAAATATCAAGATGGGACGAGTTGGTCTAGAAGTTCAAAGTCACATTTACATTTGAACATGAATCCCCAACAATAGATGCATCGCTACAAGCTATTTGAACTAAGATTTTCTCAAAAGAAGGGTCGATGGAGGTGGTACCACTATTCTGTGCGCACATAGCCAATATGGTTGTTCATGAGTTATTGGAGTTTCTAAGGAAGTACAAGATGAAATATATCCCAGGAATGTGCATGAACCTAAAATAGAAGGAGAACGAGCAGTAGAAGGGACAGAGCTTGAGTCCGCCGCATAAACACAGCCTATAAAGACACGGAAAGTAAACATTGGGATGACAGAGAATTCCAAGTTTGCGCATATAGGAGACTATTGGAGTGATGAGACAGTAGAGAAGATTGTAGACTTACTGCAAGAATATCAAGACCTATTTCCAACTACATTCTCAGAGATGAAGGGGATAGTTGTGGACTTAGGTGAGATGAAGATTCCATTGAAACCAGGTGAGAAGCCAGTCTGACAGAGAACTTACAGGTTAAATCCAAAGTACAAAGAGAAGGTGAAAGCCAAAATAGACATGATGTTGGATGCAGGAATCATTGAACCCATGGAGGAATCATAGTGGATTAGTCCAATGGTAGTGCAAGATAAGAAGACTGGAGGACTCAAGATTTGCATGGATTTGAGGAAGCTGAATGATGCATGCTTACATGATCTGTTTCCAACACCATTCATAGATGAGGTACCAGATAACATAGGAGGCCAAGAGACTTACTCGTTCATAGATGGATTCTCAGGGTACCATCAAACAAAAATTGTGCAGGAATTCCGTTCATAGATGGATTCTCAGGGTACCATCAAACAAAAATTGTGCAGGAAGACCGGTACAAGACCACGTTCATGATAGAGTGGGGAAGTTATAAATATAAAGTAATTCCCTTTGGACTGAAGAATTCCCCTGCAGTGTTTTCCAGAGTTGTGGTAGCAACGTTCAAGGAATTTATTCATAAGGTCATGGAAGTATACTTAGACGATTGGATAATGTTCACTCTACTAAAGGATCACATTAAAGTACTCAGGCTGATGTTGGATAGGTTTAGACAGTGTCAGATTTCATTGAACCCGAAGAAGTGTATTTTTTTAGCACCGTTTGGAATTTTGTTGGGACATGTAGTCTGCAAGCATAGATTACTAGTAGATATAACCAAGATTGCAATAATTCTGGATTTAGAACCACCTACATCAGTCAAATAACCGAGGGAAACTCTGGGTCACACATGATATTACATAAATTTTATCAAAGGATATGTAGAGATCATAACACCAATGGAAAAGTTATTAAAGAAGGAAGCAAAGTTCCAATGGAACGAGGACTTTCAGAAGGGCTTGGACACCTTAAAGCAAAAACTAGTAACCACGTTGATTTTGATCTTGGCTTGGACACCTTAAAGCAAAAACTAGTAACCACGTTGATTTTGATCTTTCTAGATTGGAATAAGGAGTTCCATGTTCATGTAGATGCATCATCCATAGCGTTGGGCATAGTACTCTCTCAACTAGGGGAGGGGGACATATATCACCCAATTGTGTTTGCAAGTAGGAAGTTGTTTATAACTAAAAAGAATTACACAACTACAAAACGAGAAGGATTGGCAATGGTATATGCACTGCAAAAGTTCAAACATTATTTATTGGGATCTCACTTTAAGATGTACACAGACCATTCTGGGTTAAAATACCTAGTGAACAAGCCAATGTTGGGGGGGAGAATATGCAAATGGCTATTGTTGTTCCAGGAATATGATTTTGAGGTTGTGGTGAAACACGGGAAGTTGAATGCAGGGATAGATCATCTATCACGCATAATATCAGGAGAAGATGCAGACAATTTAGATGACAACTTACTAGATGCACAACTATTTGCAATGAAAATGGTGGATGATTACTTCTCGGATATCGTATAGTTTCTAAGTACACGAATGGCTCGATTAAAGATGACAATGGCGTAGAAGAAACAACTTGTATTCAAAGCAACATATTATTAGTTGATTGCAGGGAATTTATACAAGTTGGGAGTGAATGGAATATTAAGACAATGTGTGCTGGAACATGAAAGACCATTGATACTCGCAGAAGCACATGATGAGATAGCAGGAGGACATTATGCAAGGAAGGAGACTACACAAAAGATTTTTTGCATAGGGATATGGTGGCCTACACTTCACAAAGATGCTAAGGAATATTTTCAGTCATGCGATGTATGTCAAAGAGTGGGAAAACCATCCAGGAGGGATGAAATGCCTTTAAACCCACGAGTTACCTTGCAAGTATTTGATAAATGGGCCATAGATTTTGTGGGGCCAATCATCCCACAAGCAAGAAGATCAGGGGCAAGGTACATAATCAGTTCGATTGAGTACTTGACACGATGGGAAAAAGCAACACTAGTTCTAGATTGCACCGCAGAGACTGTTGCGAGGTTTTTATTTGATAATGTAATCACACAGTTTGGTTGTCCGTGCATATTACTTAGTGATCAAGGAACCCAACTTTTGAACAATACAATTACAACATTGACTGAGAAGTTTCAAATTCATCATCAAAAGAGTACCCCGTATCATCCTCAGGCCAAAGGGACAATGGAAGCTTTTAATAAAATCCTGGAGAATGCTTTGACAAAAATTTGCAATGTAGGGAGAGATGATTTGGACTTAAGAGTTCTTGTAGTGTTATGGGCTTACAAGACTACAGGTAAAAGGTTGTCAGGGAAGACACCTTTCAGGTTGGTCTATGGGAAAGAAGTAGTGATGCCAATGGAGTTTATTCTACCTAACTTGTGCATTGCAATGATCACTGATCTATCATACTCTAGCACAATATAGGAGAGATTGGCACAATTAGTATAGTTTGAGGAAGATTGGTTTGTTGCAGGTTTCCATCAGCAAGTTTAGAAGGCAAGGGATACAACTTGGCATGATAGACACATTAAACATAAAAAATTTCAAGTGGGAGACTTAATATTACTTTATGACAGTAAATTTATGCAACATCCAATGAAGTTTAGAATGCATTGGTTAGGACCATATGCGATTCAACATGTAACATTGACATGTGTTGCACAATTGGAAACCCTCAATGGAGAAGTCCTTGGAGGAATGGTGAATGGAAGTCGATTGAAACTCTATAGAGATGGTCGACAGTTTGCGCATTAATATGGGTTGCACTAGACCACATGTATCATAGTAGTTGTACTGTAGTAGGACGAAAAAACATAGAAAACCAAATAAAAAGTAGAAAAAGGAAGAAAATCAAATAAAAAGTAGAAAAATGAAGAAAATCAAATAAAAAGTAGATATAGCAAAAATAAAAAGATTATAGAGTACAAGGCATAGGAGATTGCACATAATGAAATATTATTGCGCATAAAGATAGAACTACGCCAATTAAGAAAATATAACCCAGAAGAAAAAGATTGTGAAACAACATATGTCTTGAACAATTTGGCACTGATAAGACTGTTAAAAACATTAAAGCATGTAAGCGACGACTATAAAAGGGTAATGACATATCATAAAGACATCGTATAATCTTAAATGGCAAAAGCTACCGGAAATAACGATAGGTTGGCAGTATGAGGAAAAAATCATACAACGAATGTGGTAATAAAGCCACATTTATTTAACCATTCATCAACCACGTTGGTGGATTGGACAAGTGATTTAAGGTGTGAAGAGACATGCACAGTCGGTAAGGAGGCACAAAAATAGTCAAAGGTCACTAAGCGTAAATCATTGTTACTAAGAGTTGCATGCAAGAGAGAGTGAACTAGAGAAAACCAGAGCGAACCCGAGTGATTCAAAGCCGAACTACAACTACCAAAAAACAACTACATAGCAAGTAAAGGAATTTGTTGCACAAGATAATGGCCCCACCAAAAGTTGGAGCGCCATTAGTAGCAGCACGAAATAAGTCAAAACAACTAGAAGTTTCACTAGAGGTTGAGGAAATACCCGAAGCTTCGGCTTCACAAGCCAGTTTCCATAAGGAAAACGTCCCACCAAGGAAGGATAACACGTTGCCAATCAAAGTACCAACAAATGGGAAATACCCCCTAGAAACATCACTAGTCCCACCTGGTGTAAGTTTTGAAGGAGATATGCTCGGCAAGGTTGTCGGCCTCAAATTCGCAGATCATGATATCACCGATGAACAAAAATTCCTAGAGCTGGCTAGGGAAAAATACTTGTATTTTGAAAAGTTAAGAGCGTACTAGGAACATGAGCGATAGTACTAGAGGCACATGTGTGGGCAACCAGATTGGAGAAATCTAGTATACTGAACCTAATCGAGATCCCACACTTCGAATGAAGTTCGAAAATTAATGCTTGTGTGAAGATACTGCTCAATTGCGTCCATGGGGGGACACTGTGGATGGACCCGTCAATGTCAATTGATACTGCGTTGATTGCACAAAGTACAAGGCTCTCAAAACCCGGAGAGGATCTGACCATTTTTTTCAACAAGGCAGGGGAGATAGCCCTCTCAGAAGCAATGAAGGAAAAGTTCCAGACTTTTAGGGGGAAAAAGGGGTTGGATGTTAAAAACATCAGTGATGACAATGTTTAGTTTTCAATTCAGGTATTGACCCACAAGTTGTTGTGAAAAAGTAGGAAGGATGAAGTACCAGCTGTAGATAAATGCGTTGAAGGGGTTCAAATGAACTGGGCCACATTCTTGGTGAACCAATTTTTGCAAGATTGTATTGAGGCCCAGGAAAAGGACACAAAATTTCACTATTCATGGCTGTGGATTTCGATTGCACTGGTCGGATGGCAGGAACCAGGCTACTATCAATGCATGGGAACATCTGGTAGAGGTAGTATGGTCGCGCGGTATGCGAACCTATGGAATACGCCAAACAAGAGAAGGCAACATGACACTAATGTCACATTCTTTGTATACTTTGATACTTTTAGGTATCTAATCGAAAATACGCCACACATTTCAGGCAAGATAGTGGAAATATTCAAAGACATTGTGTGATTCAAACCATGCATGAACCACATGGCATGCAAAGAAGGACCTGACATGCCAATGGTTTCCAACCAGCTATATGTTGACATCAGAAGACATATGCCTAGTTGTGAATGATTAGGAAGATGGGTGGAAAACCCCATTAGAGAAAATGGGTCACCTGGAAGATGAAGAAGAGAAGGATAAGAGTGATGGAGAACCAGATGAGGATGAGGAATAGGGGAACGATTAGAACAATGGCGCATGAGATATGCCTGGCCCATGAACAACAAAAGCTCAACATACAGTCCCCACAACAGGTGCAAAACAAAAGGATAAGGAGAAGGAATTGACAGGAGGGGCACATAAGAAGACTAAAATGCATAGAGAAACCCCATTATATACTTTGACCAATGATGATATGGACCACATATGCTACCAAGTACAAGATGTCGCAAAAGAAGTCACGGAGGAAGCACCCAGGAAACATGCATAGCAACATTAGAGGGTGCAGGATCAGTTGGCATCACTTCAACAACTCTTGGTAGTAGCCAGCCTAACAAAAGAGTGCAGGACTGAGGGAGGACCGTCCATAATTCTGGGGCAGGAAGCAGAGAGTACGCATCCAACCTTAACCCATCTAGTAGCCAAGCACATAACACTCCAAATTGAGACAAGCACACTTGGATTTCCAACGTTTGAATTAATGGAACAAGTGAACGCGCTAGGACACTTGAACATAGTAGTATCGAGGATGCCAATACAAAGATTACAAGACTTGAAGATATGCCTGTTGCAAGAGATTAAGAGTATGAGCACATTAGGAGATGACAGAAATAATGGATGAGAGGGCTCGACTGTAGCAATAGTATGACACTACGTTCCAGTAGAAGAAGGAAGTTGAAGGCTGCATGGAGGAAGTAATGAAGGACAAAACCGAGGCCAAGGAAAGGGTAAAGAAATACCTCAAGGAAAAGGATGAAGCCGAAAGTATAGCGCATAAAACACAAACGAATCTCCATAAATTATACAAGGCAGTTCCAGAAGTCCCCATAGTAGTAGAAGCTACTATGGAAGAACACGTATTGAATATCGACAAAGTCATCAAAGGGTTATGATTGTAGATAAAAGACCTACAATTGCGTAGTGCGCCACACACTCCACTAGAAGTAAGAGAAGGCAGGGAGAGAATGACGGTGACAACAGTCATCACCATCAAGAAGGTGGAAGAAGAGTGCACCAAACTCTATGAGGAGAGCACGCAGATATGGACAGACTTAATGGAAGATCCAAAGATGAAGGTTGTGGAGGCCAAGTTAAGAGAAGCACAAGAAAAGGCACAACAAGCTTCAAAGAAAATAACTAAACTTCCACTAGCTGAACGTATGACAATCATTTTGGCTCAGAGGAAGTCATACTTAGAAGTGGAGAAGATGAGGGATCAACATAAGATCCTTCAGCAACGTTTAGAACTGCTGCAGGAAGAAGCAGTAAGGTAATAAGTGAATTAGCCACTGCATAGGGCAAGTTAAAACAAACAACTGAGGAAGTAGAAGATAAAATAACAGCCTTGAATGCGGAGGGGGGTGAAGAGATCATAAAAACAGAGGCAACGATACTCAAAGAAGTGGAGGTAGAAAAGGCAACCTCCTAAATGTTCCTTGGGGCATGGAGGAGCAAGAAACAAGCCCGAGTGGTTCGGGACGAGCCACAGGTGAGTGTTGGGGGCATGTTGGATAGGCAATTTTGGATACAATTTTGATAAAAATCCTAAGTGTAGAAGAATTGCACAAAAGAAGAAGGAAAACTAGGGAGCGCATCTAGGAGGACAATGCGCAAAAGGAGGACAATGCACATAGAAAAGAATAAAGCAGACATAGGAATAAAACAGAGAATAAATCTGGAGAAAGAAGCAGATGAAAAGGAAGGATGAGAACTCGACGTTCTAAAGATGGAAGTACGTGCAAAAGTAGGAAGAACAAAAGAAAATTAGCTCTAACATCCAGTTAACTTGAATTGTCATGCATTGTAATAGGATTTTGGGGATTAACAAAGCAGGGTTTTAAGCCCAAAATCTTATGTATAAATACGTAATGGGTTGGGAGAATATGGGTTCCCTTTTTGGTTCCTCTTGGTTCTTCTTATGTTCTCATATGAGAGAGAGGCTTGCATTGTAGAGCGGCTATGATAGGAGAAGAGAAAGATAGCCATAATGTATCTTTATAAGTGCAATGCGCAAGCCTGAAGCATTTACCAAACGCATAATAAAGAAGCTAGTCGTTGTGGAGCCCAGAGTTTGGTGAACCATGTTAAATGTTTTGTTACATTTATTTTGTGCGTTTGCTTATGAAATCTATTTGGATGCATATTATAGTAGATTTACATTATGTATAATCACAACACAATGGTTATGACTGTTATAGTAATGAATTTATACAATAATCTAGAATATAATGGTAATATGAACCCGAGATCCACTAAGTAATAGAATAAGAGCACTTGTAGAGTGACACACACATAATAGATAATTAAGAATGAATGGAATAATAACCTCCCATTCCCTCACCACTGCAAAAACTTGGTTCTTGCAGTCCCAATAGATACCTCGAGTGAGACTTCATCTGTGCATGCCAGTGATGCTGAAAGGGCCGGTGTATGAAGGGTTTTGTTGGTCAAACGATAACTTGAACCTAGGGTCTTGCAACCGTGTGCAACGCCAATAGTCCACCCCATTTTTAAAAAGAAGTAGAGGGATCCATCAAGCATGCCCTCTATCCCCTCTTCTTTATATTATTATGGATGAATCAATGAGCAAGAAATTGGAATTTGAAATACTGTGAGGCAATCTTCCAAGGATTAAGGTAGTAAGAGGTGTCAAAAACATCTATAATTTTCAATTTGTTGTTCACACCCTTTAAATGAGTGGAGTTTCTACTATCATTGTAGCAAGGTTCAATAATGTATTAGATATCTTCACCTTGGTTTTGGGGGGGAAGATAAACCATAACAAGAGCCAAATTTAAGGCTAAAATGTGAGTAAAGAACTTATGCAAGAAATTTATAGAATTATAATGCTCCTCTGTCGGGAAACTTAGACCTCTTTCAAATACCTAGGGATGCTCACCAATTTATCTAATCCAACCGCCCAATCATGGTAGAGTGTGCTCAACAAATTTAAGGCCAAGTCCCACAATGGGGGGTACACTGGCTAAACCCAATAGGAAGAGTTGTTCTCATCAAATCAATCCTCACAACATTGCATGTCTTTCATTAATCAACTCTACTAGCTCTGGTAGGTGTTATGCAACAAATTGCACAAGAAATAAGGAAAGTTGTATGGGAAGGGAGTAAGACAAAGTCCAAAAATTTCCACACGGTGAATTTGTCAATAATAAGGGCTTCTAAATAACATGGAGGTTTAGGCATCAAGGTGTTAAATTTAGCAGTATCGATAGTCATTCTCAAATGAGAGGCCATATGGGCCACCCTAAGGCTAGCTAGGGAGATTTGGAGAATCAACTAGTCTTGTGAGGTATTG
>CBVK0100430987.1:0-29003 GCA_900067695.1 Picea abies
TATCTCACAGGTAACTGGAAATGGTTAAGGAAAGCCATAGCCAGTTCACCAAAAAAGGAGTATCGTGAACGATCAATTTCTATGTACCATTTCGCGGCACTCCCAATAAGAGTGTGTTGAAACAATCGCAACTGTACAGAGTCATCTTTCAATGAGTTAGATGAACACCACAAGTGGAAAGTGGTCACGTGATCACCCGGATCTTCATTGGGTTTGGCTTCGAACTTTGGGATGTCCGAAGGCAACTTCATCGGCATAGGAGGCCAACACGGATCGTGACAGATAGGATCATTCAACAACCATGTTAAATCCGGCAAGTGTAATGTTGCCAAGAAAGGTAGTTTAGGTTGTTGCTGATAGCCAGGATAAAAGGGTCTTGGGGTTTGACCGGCACCAGGTTACCAGGAAAAGTTTTGTTGCTGGCCAGGGTTTTGGTAGAAACCTTGGCCTTGACCAGCATAAGGGTTTTTCATTTGAGGAGACATCATGTGTTGATTCCCCATGAAGGACATAGGATGTTGGACGTTCATGGTATTTGACGGACTTTGGGAAGGATGCCCCCATGCTGGTCCTATGGGGAGAGGCATAGAGGCCTGTCCGGGGTTCCATTGGCTATGGAAAGAATTTCCCCAGACTGGCATTCCAGATGAAGGAACGGATCCTTGTCCTGAGTTCCAAGGTCTTGGTATATGTGCCCCCAGCGCAGGAATAGTCCCCTGTGCCGGCGTAGACTGTCCAAAAATAGGACCGCCCCCTGATGGGAAAGCAGCGGATGTGAACGTGTTATTACCATACATCCCATTCCAAATGAATGGTGACGAACCTACCGGTTGAGTTTGCGCAGGTGTTCCTTGACTCCCGGCTCCAAGTGGACTCGTGTGTGCGGGTAGCCCGGCAGACTGCTGAGGCAATCCACCAAGCAAAGGGGACGAAGGAGGGATATGACCCCCAGCGTAAGGAAAAGCATTAAAGGGGACAGGAGTTCCCCTAGGTTGACCTTGCAGAGAAGCATTAGAGCTTCCTGCCCCCAGACCCAAAGTCTGTGAAATGGGGGAAGTGAGTGCAGGACTTGTACCTGAACTCGGCATACCGTAAGAAAACGGAGGGTCGGTCGCACTAGGTGTGTAAGGAGGTGTGGCCGCCGCGATAGATGGCGTCGGACCATTGTGCGACGTAGTTGCGGCCGAGACCATGGTGGCCCGGACCGCCGACAAAGGCAAGTTAGGAGAAGTTTCTCCCGTGGTAACTACAGTGATAGGAATGGAAGAATTCCCAGTTGAAGTGATTTGTTCCATAACTGGGTTAGGCGATAATAGGCGTTCGTAAAATTGAATTGGCACAATAATGTCCGGCCCAAAATCAGCGTCTGAGGTTTCCACCGATCCAAGATTGGCGATCGATTCCTCAGGGGGCTGTTCGAGATCAAAAGCCTCGGTTGCTTTGAAAGACCCAAGATGGTCTAGCTTTCGCCTCAAGGGTGGCGGGGGTGGCTCCAGTATAACCGGTGGCAGGCCCAGAAGCCTTCGTGACCGGCGGAGCTCTGAGTCCTCCACTGTGTGAGAGGATTCATGACACGCTAAGGTATTCTACACGACCAAATAGTAACATGCACTAAAAGAAATCCCCTAGCAGATAAATCAAGCAAGCATTATTTTAGTAGGAAGAACAGTTACCACAACCAACACTAGAGTACCTTATCGGTGCAAGTGCAACTCGAATACGGAAGCACCCTCCAGGTCTACTCTGAAAAGCCTTGGTTCGAAGTTCGTCCTAGGTACCGCGGTATACCCCTGCAGTCACCTATGTATGTCCCTAGAAAAGATAGGAAACTAGTTTGCCAGCACGTGAACAGCTATCAGGCGGGTACAGTCGGCAATCGGAAGACCACAATGAGCAGGGTATCAAGCCCAAAACTTGTCAAGGGTATCGAGAGCAAGTGTTCCGGAAGATGACTGAGGACCTCGAACGGATTCGAGACCCACGAAGCTCCATGGCAAATGCTAATGATGGAATCCCTTAACAGATCCTCTATATGTGTTCTCCACAACGCTCGGTCCAGCTTTGGAGGGGTTATCTCCGTTGCCTTTCCTTACGCGACCTCGTGTTTAGCCCCTGTGTTAGAGGGGGGTCCTGAATAACTTTCCGTAATTGGACTTCTACACTCCCTAAATGACAGACTCCAATGTTTAGTTTGAGGTGGCCTTGGAGAATTAACCCTCCAACCTATTCCAAGGCCCTAGTCCAAAGCTAGTGAATGCACCCTATAAACAAAAAAGTCTACTTGATTTTATTTAGCGTTTCTTTTAATGGGATTTTTAAATCTCAAGGTGCAGAAGTGAAACTGATGGTGTGTAAAACAGACTCAAAGCAAAATGCACAGAAATGCTTGGAAACAAACTTTTTCTAAAATGCAAAACCAGCAACTTTTCAATGAAAATACTTCTTTTCTTTTTCAGATTTACTAAGATTTTATGCAGTAAATGAAGAGAAATTTCACTCAGATCTGCAAGCTACTTATACCATACATGCACTACAAAAACTTATGCAAAAAGGCTTCTTTCCTAGCTACTGATGCAACAACTCAATCGTCAAATCAAGAAGAAAATGAAGGAATTTGTTTTTATTTCGTTGTAAAACAACACAACAAGGAAAAATGATGACAAGATCAAAACCAAGAGAAAAAGAAAACTCTGGCTTAAAGCGCATATCGCAAACAAAATCAGAGCACCAAAATGCTGAAAAGCGATCAAGACAACACCGATTCGAACACTTGCCTAAAAACAATGAAATAAATATTTTTTCTCTTTTGTCTTTTCTATCAAAAAATCAAATAACAAGCACAAGCTAAGGGAGAAATGTCCTAACCTGCTGACTGTGCAGCCCCAGACGCTAAACTCCTGAGAGGAGCTCTTCTCACCACAGGAGGGGATGACTGTCCCACCCAAGCTAAAAAACTACCTAACAGACCCGTGACTGTCACCAAGACAGCACGCGTGTAACCGCGTGCTGTTCCACTACAGAGCGCGGGTACCCGTGGGCTAAACCTAAGAAGGTCACGGGTATGTCTAAAAACTAAGATAAAAACACACACAGACAGTCTAGTCCTGAAAAAGGCTTCTGGTACTGACAACCAGAGCCTCTGACAGGCTGAGATGCTATCACTTTAACATAAAAAGCAAATTTGCAAAAAGAGAAAAACCAACGTAAAGGAACACACAACAAGGCAGACTGAAACACAAGACAATAAACCAATCAAGATGCAGACAGGATTCAGAAAACCCCCTGAGAAGATAAACCTCTGACAGGGAAGAGGAGACTACCTCTCTAGCTTCCTGAAAACTACACGCTACTGAAACTGCTATAGCCCGCGGATACACGCGTGCTGTAGACAGTTAGGGCGCGGGTTACCCGCGTGCAGGCCTATTGCAGGTCGCGGGTACCTCTGTGTGTCCGAGACTAAATGTCAAGCGTCAGTCAAGGAAAACTGGTATTGATGACCAGGTTCCTTGCTAGCTTTTGACTAACAAAAAACAAAATAAGCAAAGAAACTGAAGCTCTACTTCCTTAATCTTCCCAAAAAATCTTTTACCAAATCTGGAAACCCTAAGAGTAAGACTATCCCCAGTGGAGTCGCCCATTCTGTTGTGGGGTATTCTACCCTACGGACTAACAAGCTAGAGTTCTAAACTTGTACGCAGATCATGACCCTCAAGACTTAACTTTTAACCTTCTACCCGAAATCTCAACCCCTTTTCTCATGCAAACATGGGAAGAATAAACTAACCTTTTTATCGACGGTTGAAGTAGATCCTCCGTTGAGCCTTTATCTCTTTGCTGCTGTTGCTGCTCCTTCCACAAAGCTTTCCTGCAATCAAGACAAGACTACACATGCATGCTATTGATCTACTAGGGGGTTAGAGATAAAACACAAATCAAATAACATAGATAAGACTCATGTATTCGGGACGGGAAAAGTATCTTTTTCATTAATCTCAATATGAATCAACTTACAATGATTTCTGAGATTGGCCACCGTTCCTCGATCCTGATCCTGGGCTCCTCTTCTTCTTTTGTCCTCCAACTGTTGTTGCTTGAGTTTCTCCTGAAGCTTGAGGCAAGGCTACAGGGTTGGGAAAAAAATGACTTGGCAATTTGGCAGAGTTTCTTTGCTATGATTTTTTCCCCCTTGAATAGTACCCCTACCCCTCCTTTTATAGGCTAGAAGGAGCTAGGGTTTTTGGTGAACTCTCGGCCATGCATGGCTAAGAGTTCCAGTTAACTGACAAAAAGCCTCATGTCCCGGCGGAAACTTTCCTGATTTTTTGCTTTGTTAGGTACCCGCGGGCTGTAGTGGGTTAGCCTACGGATACCCGCGTGCAGTAGAAGGTCAGAAAGCGGTCCCCCGCACCCAGTGAGAGGTTAGGGTGCGGGTTGCTTGTTTTAAGTGGTTTTTCAAGGTTTTATTCAACATGGCTTTGGCTAGGAAGAGGCATGAGTTGGCCTGATGCCAGGTAAGCCGGTGTGGTACATTTTAGGGTTATAACACCTGTTCAAGTTCCATCTGGGTTATTTTGTTTGACAACTCTTTGATCACCCTAGCAATATCATACACCCTATCGTCAGAGGCTCTATTGGACCCTGAAGGGCTTGCTTTTTCTCTAAAACGCTTGGGCTCTTGGTTTCCAGTCTCTACTCTAGCCTTAAGTTTACCCGAAGCCATCATGTTAGATTCTATCTCTACCGCATCGTCCTGCATGTGGTTTAAGGTGGCTCTCCTTCAATCTCGTAAAAGTAGTGCGAAATCTGGCTCGAAAGCTCCGGCGAAGGTCACTTTGGCCACGGGTCGAGATGGTTTGACTTCAGCTGGGATTTTTTTGTACAGTTTATTGAATCTCTAGATGAATTCTACGACTGATTCTAAGTTCTTTTTCTTCAGGGACCCGAATTCAATTAGATAATAGAGATGGTCTTTTCGCTCACCCCATTGTCTGAGGAAAGCCTCTTCCAAAGCATCATATGACGGGAGAGAAGCTATGGGTAGGCTCCGAAACCATGTTCGGACCTGACCTTAAAAAGTTTGGACAAGGAGTCTCGAATATACATCCTCGTGCTCGGCACCGCAGAGATCTGCGAATTCTTCAAACAAATTAATATGTTCAACAGCGGTCAAATCTCCCTCCCCGTTGAATTTTGGTAAGTTCTTTATATAGTTTTCCAGAAGATCGTGTAGGGGGACGGGAAACACTAAAGGAGCGTATCAGGCTGCAACTTTTGCAAAGACTCTAGGAGGGGGGGGGAGGCCCTTGACCTCCACCTCCTCCTTGAGGCCCTTGACCTCCACCTCCTCCTTGAGGGACACCTCTTGCACCTCCTCCAAACCCTCCCCCTCCTCCTATAAAACCTCCACCTCCTCCTCCAGCGACTGCCATCGTTGTTTGTGGAGAGTTATAAATGGGGTTTTCAAAAAATAAAATGGGTTTTATATTCTCTTCGCTAGGAGGAGACTCTGATGAGGAGGGATAAGGAACGTGAGGAGTCGGTTCCTCAGACTTGCAAGAGACGAAATTGGGAAAACCGACGGGTGTGAGAAACGAGTGTGTAACACACTCTTTAGGATTTGGAGGAGTCAGGAAATTTAACTGAATATAAGAGGGTGTTTTGAAAGACGACGAACCTTCAAAAGGGCCCTTTCCCCTCCGTATCAAGGGGACTGTTGGATGAATCTCACTTCCGATTTTGGTATAGGGCATTGAATGTCTAGCGTCAAAGTAAGGATCGACCGAGGTCGGGGGTTCGGAAGGACTCTCGACCCTCGATGATGGGATTTCAAGTTGGTGAACTGCAGTGGTTGGATTAAAAGAGCCTCTCGCCTTTAGAATTTTTTCAGGATCGGAAACTGGTGTAATCTACTCACCATCCGGGTTTTGTCTAGTATTCCTTCGAGTGAATGCCAGTTTATTTTTTTGTGGAGTCACCAAGTGAAAGATAAAAAGCCTTAAAAGGTGTGTACTCTTTGTTCACCATCAAAGGGTAACACTTTCAACGAAAAACAATTTGTCGTTTTCCCAGAGAAAAAGATTTCGTAACTTCAGTCCTCGGCAACGGCGCCAGAAAGATGTTGCTCCTGAGTCTGTACTAAGGCTTAAAAGTACAGTTTCAAGGCATCCGAAAGTGGTTAGGATAAGGAGAAGGGAAAACGTCAACCTTCGAAGAAGAGTCTAAGGGAGGTTTCTTCGTTGGGGTTGTCTGGCTTCGAACTGCTCCTGAATAGTTATGTCACATTCAATGGCTTCCCATGATTGTTCAAGCTCGGCCCAGTTAGTGGCAGTTTTAAGTGTAGTGTTGAAGAGGTTCAAGGTGATATGCGTTTGGTTCAGTAATCTGGGTTCAACATTAGGTTGAGCTAGTGTAGGAACTGTCATGGGGGAATAGTACTGGTAAGAGAACTGTTCAGAAAGATTGAGTGTTGTCTTAGTTAGTTTTATAAAAGAGAATTCACGGTTGCAGTATTAAAGATATATGCAAATCTAAGGCTCGTTCCCGTAACTGTATCATATCTTAATAAAAGGGGTGAGATGGGAGAAAACATTAATCCATTTACAGTGTCAGGTTCCTACCAAGGGAAAATCTCACAAAATAAACGGAAGAAGAAAATATTTAAGAAAATAAATGATGTTGCAAAAAATGCATGTAGAATTCCGAAACTGCAAATTGGTCTTACACAACTGATAGCTGGTGCAGAGGAAAGGCAATAAACAATTACAGAAAGCCCAAATTTATTCGTTATAGTAGTGGTAGTACTAAAATATAACGAAGCACATCAATTACGAATATGAATTGAAAATGAAAAATGAGGAACGAGAAAGCAAACTTGTAATACAGAAGTGACAAAATTGAGAATCTTGGATCTGCTTGTATTAAATCTCAATGTAAAAACTCTATTACAAAATCTCAACAAGGGTCCAGCCTTGTTTATTTCTCTCTGGGGTATATTTATACAATTTTTACAAATTCGGTAGAATCTTAAGGGTCGCAAAATTTCAGTTATGACATAGGAGAGAGCAATCGCTCCATGTCCCCTATTCTGTAGTCACTTAGTGCCAGGTGCTCGTCTTCGCGCGGACTTGGCGCAGGTGTTACATCTTTCTACAAAGAGAGATATGATTTGTGAAGGCTCTACTTGACAGTTGCCCTTGACGAAGTAACAGTCTCGGGCTAACTGCTACAGCTTGTCCTCCATTTGTGCACCGATGATGTCGAGAGCACTTAGCTGTGCACTAGGTTCGATCATGTGCTTATCAACTTTGGCCATGTCCACCGTATCTATCTGAGAGATGTCAGTCGAATCTCTCTCATCCTTTTCCTTCAGATCAAGTGAGATCTGTTCCACATTCATTTGCATCAATGCTTCTGCATTGCCTCGGCTATCAATGCCCAACAGCTTGTTGTCTATGGAATGAAAAGTTTCTTCTAAAGAATGTGTTACCCTTTGGGCTTGTTCCTTGCCCAAGGCAATGTTATGCTCCCAATCTTTCAACATAATATTGCCTCTGGTTTGTTCTGGAATGACAAGCCTGGGAGCACCCACCAAAACCCTGTTATTTGTGGCTATTACCGCGTCCTGGAAAGCGACCCGAAACACTTCGGCCTCCCTTTCCCTGGCAGTCAGGTACTTGGACACCTGATTCACCAATAGACAATTCTCCCAGATCTCTCCTATCCTGGCAAGCAAATTTTGCTGTGCTAAAAATATTTTTCTCCGAATCTCGCTGGGTCGGGATTTAAATATGTCGATGTCTATTTCTCTGCTCTCGGTGATTTCTTCCCGAGACTGCAACTGTTCAATCATATTTCTCTGTTGGCTCACTTGCGCTTGACCATCTCGGACCCTCAACTGTGCTTGCTCAAGCTTATCCTTGAGCATCTCTATTTCATTCTTGTCGACCACTCTATCCTGTTCTAGCTCCATGCTAGCCTGACCTTTCGCATTCTCTAGAGCTGTAGCCAATCTAGCCTCGAGGGTCCTGATTAGGCGATTTTTCCTTTTTAGTTGGTTATTCAAAAGCCCAACTGAGAATTGATTTGTTGAAGCATATGCCCCCAACGTTCCTGCTATTTCAGTGGCAAGTTGATCACTCTTCTTACCTTTGCCATCAGTCATGATTTTATATTTTTTCGCAATGGAATCTCCTTCATGATAGAACTCTCTTTTTACTATCGCCTTCCTCTTTTTATCAAAAAAGAAATCATTTGGAAGGAGTTCCTCTGCTCTTATGGGCCTCATTTCTTCATTAAATATCCATCCCTCGCTGACATTTCCCTGTGCCGACTGCAAGGGTGTGACTGAGGTGATGGGTTCTCCTATTTGTTTTGCCGATTCTTTTGGAGTATCGACAGGATTCTGCTCCTTTGGCGTACCGGGAGTCTCTCTTTCAGTCTCCGGCTTCTGTTTCCTTGGTGGGCCTGGAGTTTTTTCTTCAGCCTCCGAATTCTGTTTGCTTGGTGGGTCCGGAGTATTCTCTTTTTCTTCGGGATTCCTCGTTTGTTCCCCTTCCTGGTGTTTTCCAAGGTTATACATTGCATCTGCAGAACCTTTATCATCCTTTTGTTTTGTCTCGGAAATAGCTGAACCTCCCAACACAGTGGGGAGACATCTTCGTCTATGTTCCTGGAATTTTAATACAGATGTTGTGTCTTCGGGTGCTAATGATTGGATCCGAGCTAGCACTTCTTCATAAGATCTCTCCCCTTGGAAAACGTCGTTCGAGGGTGAAATTTCATGCTCAAATCTCTTGAACCCACAATGAGCCAAATGGTTGCTCACAACCCTCTGTGGATCATGTTTCTTAACTTCGATGGAGACCAAACTTAGGTCGTCCAGGGCTGGAGCCTCGGCTTTGGCATGCCCAAAATCTAATAAAGAATAGGAACTCAGCCGAATGGGAAAAGAAGGCCATACCTTCTTTGAGTAACCCTTGAGTTCTTTGCTCACCTCACCAATTACCGTTTGCCAGGCAACCTCTTGACAAGCCATCTTGTCGGGGATGAACAAGGGTAACGCATGAGGGGGAACAAAATCCCTGAAAACTCTAAAATACGAAAACTCTGCCTCCACGTACCAATCCTCTATGCCACTTAGACCTGTTGCAATGTTGTCCGAGATGCGAGGTGGTGGGTGCCCAAAAATGGCGATATGCAGGGGCACCATCACCTAGTTAAAAATCTCATATGTGAACTTTTCTGCTTTATTCTCCCATAGTTTGTCATGATACTCGTGTACGGGTTTCTCTTGGGCTGGATTCCAAGCCCAACTCATCAAGGGGAATGGTGTCATGGAACATACCGCATCCATGATATATGCTGACATGAAAAATGAGGACGGTCTCCCACTTGCCTTCTGCTCCCAATACTCTGTGACCCTGTTGGCCAAACTGTCTGAGAGTATCTTTGCCCAATTAAACGAGCAACCTTCTGCGACCTGAAACATGAGAGGCACCCATGCAATGTAAAAATGCGATGTGTCTTCTCTCCCAAATAGTCAGCATGTCATCATGGCCACATATTTATATTGTGGCTCCAAAGAAGTGATAGAATAAACGCCCTAGTCATTTGCTCTGAATTTCACGGAGCGCAAAACCCAATCCTTGATCAAACCGGGCATGGTTTTGTCGTACTGGGTGCACTCTTTCTCTTTGAATTCATCTAGGAACTTAGCACCATATGTATATTCAGACGTTGAAGGTAGCTTGTACATGGTTTGTAAATGCTCAGGCCTAAAAGTCTCGACAATAACTCGCTGACTGTTCATGATCGTTCTGGTAGGTAAGTCTACGTGGTCCAACACCCATCGGATCATGTCATAATACGGAAGCAACCGTGGCTTGGTTGCTACTTTGTGCATCCCTGATTGGACGATTATCTTGTACTTGGTGTGTAGATCATCCCTTTCAATGTCGTCGGAGTCGTCTGAGTAGTCTACCAATTCTGCTTGCAGAACATTTGACACAAATAACCAGTCGGGGATCGAGTCGACACTTCAGGGTGAAGTATCGACGACATTGTTTGAGCCCTGTCCCACGACTTCGACATTTGCCTTTGCTTCTTTATGCGGAGCCATGGCTGAAGTTTGCGTTTTCGCTCTCCTTTGATAGAACTGCGTATACATGCAGAAAGTAATTAACTCATAAACGATGAGCTCCGCGCGCTATGAAAAAATGCATAATGAAACGTAGCTATTGCATATATTTGAAAAAACGGTACCTTTCAAAACAAGCCTGTCAATTCGAAATTAGAAATAAATTTATGCCGTAAAAATCTGATCTTACACATAGATTTACCTTATCTTCCCATTAATGTCATAAATTTTGGCAGTTTAAAAGTCAGTTGGCGCATGGAATTAAAATTCTCCTTCGAGAATCGTACAAGCATCGAAACTCGGGATAAGTCTGGATTAAACTTAATTAATCCAAATCTGTCCATGTACATTATTTCTCGCCATTCGTTATCTCGTAAATATTCTGTTAACATTTTGAGTTTTCAACTCCCGAGACCGCGAGGACTGAGTTTAGCTTAATCAAACGAAATCGGGATTTGAGGCATAATTAATTTCATAATCATTTTATTCGCTTTATCGCAACTCGGAACTTCGAAGATCTGTTTTTAGGAGATTAGTACGCTGAGTCATGAAACCGCGAGATGGCGATAGTTAAGGCTCAATTAAAGGGAAGAAGATCTTAGATTAGGAAACTAATTAATCACGTTATAATTACATCGCGACTTCGTGAGTCGGGGTTTTAGGCGCCGTAACTTTCGAAAAGATAGTGCTGAGTGGCGAAACGCCGAGAACATACTTTGACCACGGTTAGCCTTTTTGCCTTTAGTTTTTTACCAGGGTTATCCCAAAATAACCTCGTGTTCTCGGCTCTTGGGGCTGTAAAAATAAAAATTCGAACTTGGCGAATGCCGAGGCGTGAAACCCCGACGATGTCTAACCACTAAGTTAAAGATTTTACCCTGGTTACCTTCATGAGTGAAAATTTAATACGAGTTCGCCGTTTCACGACTCGGGGCATGTGAACTCATGGGTTATAGTGTCCGATTTGCGAGATCCCGAAGTAAAACAAAAGAGTCGATCATTCTTATGAAAGTTGACTTGTTTCGAGAGTAGAAAAGTGTCATTGTTTAAATGACAAGGTTGTAGAATTTTCATAGTCTCGGGGGAAAAACTCAATAGGCCATCTCTAGATTTCGAGTATAAAAAATGAAAATTGTGAAGGGTAAAAATAAAACAAGGGCGGCTCCAACAAAGGGGATCAGGTGTTTCTTTGAATGCAACCTTACAAGAAAAATTCCCTCAAGGCCGAGAATTTTCAGAAGCTAGCGCCCAAATTTTATGGTCCTTATATTGTTCTCAAGCGTGTGGGACAGGTGGCCTATCAATTAGCTTTTCCCAATTATACGAAGCTACATCCTATTTTTCATGTTGTTGGAACAGGGGCAGACCCAGGGTTCAACACTACAATAACGCACCAACAAAACCCTAACTACCGTCCCTTTCGGCAACACAAGTGAAGAAAATGAAGTCTCACCCGAGGTAGAGGCAGGGGTGGTTGCAGGACTCAGGTTTCTGCAACCTTAGATGGGACACATATCTATGATTATAATACTTAATAGATCACTTAGCACCATCAGTTCGTTATTATTTAACCAATATCTACTCCATAGAGAAAACAGAGCATCACAACATTCACCTGGATCTAATGTATTTAAGCACTTAGCATATATAAATGGATAAGATCTAGAAGATTCAAGCACTAAGAACATTTACCTATATCAGATCTAACATCTAGATTCATCATAAGCACAAATCATAAACATATTTATCTATCTATATCAAGCACTTAACAGATAACACATAAATACATCAGAACATCGCACAAAGCAGAATAACACAATATTTACGTGGTTCAGCCCCACCCTGGGGCTACATCCACCAAATATTTTTCTTTATTAGCTTCAATCATTTATCTACATGCACAGAGCCAAGAAAACTTTACTCTGCATAGGACAGGAAATATGCGTACACCTCGTCAGATCCTCCTTCCTCAAGCTAGGTCTAGCACAAAGCCTTTCACAGTCTATTACAACCACTTGCACTTATCTCCACAAGTTCTCAGAGTATGCACAGAGCATCTACAAACCATAGTTTCACTTAGTACTTAGGTTATTGACCTTACATCTCATAGATTCCCTTTCTTACATTGCTTAGACATCTATTTATACTTTACAAAATAGGCCTAAACATGGGTAAACCCATGGGCTAACAACCCATTCCTATTACATATTCCCAAATCCCAAAATGGACCCAAAAATGGGTTGAGGTCTCATTATCTCTGCTTTTTCTTACGCTCCATCTTCAACAGGTTGTCCAAGTCCCAAAATAGGTAATACTTGACCAAGGATCTCCCAAAACTTGGTCAAGGGCCAACACATGTTTCATGATTAAAGAAGGTGATTGGACCTAAGTGTCAAATTCAAACAAACCTTCCCGAGTTAGCCGAAGAAGGATCCATTTGGCTACAACCACAAGTCATTTTGGATTAGCGTGAGCATTGCCTACGTCAGAGAACCATCAACGAAGTGTTAGTCCAATGGAAATATACAACTCCAACAGATGCCACTTGGGAACCAACTACCATTCTACAACAATTTCCACATCTCAAGCCTTGAGGACAAGGATGTTTTTAAAGAGGAGGACATGTTAGGGTCCTAACCCACACATAGGTAAAACAATATATTTGGATGTAATAAAGGTCAATATTAATAAGGCCTTGCAAAAAAATAGAATAAGTCGAATGTAAGAAGACTTAATAGAAGCTTCCACTTCTAGAAGGATCTTCCTCTAGATGCTTCTTTTGACAGACATATTTAGTATAAATAGGAGTCAAGGGTATGAGAACCCTAGCTTGGATATTATTGTAATAGAGCTCTGCTCAACTGGAGGTTTCTCCCTCGAAGAGGCTCGTGAACATTTCTCTCAGAATCAAAGTGTTATTTCTGTTGCTATTCTTATATCATTTCAATGTTATTGTGGTGATTGTTCTGGTTATATTGTTGTTATTCTGCCATTTCTATCATTTTATATATGTTCTGCATACTTTTTATATCTGGTATATTACATATTAGGTAATATTTATTTCTTAAAGAGTAACAAAATGATTTAATAAATAAACACTAATGACACTAAGCCAACTTTCACCAAGTATTGTAATCAATGTAGTTTTGTGCAAAGATGATATTCAAAATCATAAACCATATTGTTGCACAAGGATGATACATGGAAACATAAACCTTATCCTAGTGAAAGCATGATATTAAACAACATAAGCTACAACACATACACTAGTGAAGAATCTGATAAACATGTTCAAGAAAAACAATTATAACATAATCTAGATCATAAAAGTAACAATAACACACGCACACACACACACACACAAACACAGAAAGTGCACACAGATTTACCTTGTAAAATATTAACTAGAAAAACTAGTTGAACTGAGAGCTACACCTTTATCTTTCTCATTTTATTAACTCAACCATTCACCATACAAATATTTAGGTATTTTTCAACATCCAAAACCCTAATTTGTCATCCCATATTAGATTGCAACCATAATCCCTTAGCTAGCTTATATTACAATGGGTCAAGACCATTGGTTGAAATAATACATAATGGAATATTTCTATTATGCAACAATATTTGTGTTCATAAAATCTTGTGCATGGTGTAGAGTTTTTGAGATACCTACACAAAATATCCAGCTAACAATGAAACATACACAACTTGCAAATGGTGTGAAGAGAAGATAAAAATGGAGGAAAGAATGAAATAATTTCTATTAACCGACTGCGATAAAATGATACAATACAAGTGATATACTATGTATCACACAAAATACTCTCCATAATAGTCAAATAATTCTCATTAATTGTTTTCTAGATATATCTAACACACAATGGCAGTCACTGGAGTCAACTTCCACCTAGTCCTAGTTAACTGGCCATGTGATCGCCCATTAACTAGCCAAACTTGAGTGAAATGAGGAGAAGATCACTCACACATGTGGAATATGACTCACTGGTGATAATCCCAATGCAAGTGTGCATTATTGGTGATGATCCATAGGTTAGCATCCAACACTTGGTTATAAAACCAAATTTGACATGCAACACTTCACTCAACTAGTCTAACTAAATGATAATTGAGATTTCACTACAGGATATGTGGCAGCCTTATCTAGGGGAGAATATTCTCAATGAGGGGAGAATATCTAAAACTAAGGTACCATCAACAAAACCAAATAAACTTAGGAAAATAAAATAAAAGGAAAATCCTAGGTGTGTGTAATACCTCCAACACATGGCAATATCCTTTGTACACCATTTTGGCTTTCAACACACATCAACATGACATTCTTGTTGGTTAGGTAATTTCAATGAAAGCAACATGGGAAACAATTGCAACGTGCTTGTAATCATTTCTCCAATGTTTTTTGACTTCTTGTCTAACATGGAAACCTTCATCCTTTCTCATGGGTGATGTTCTCGTAGAGATCTCAGCAATAAGATGTGCAAATCTTTTAATTTGTGTTTCCTTTTCATTTTGTTTTGTATTAACTTGTAGCAGCTACCACACACATTATTGTTGGTTGAAAAAATTAAGTATGTTCATGACACTAAAAGAGAGATATAAATGTCCAATTATTTGGCGAACATAATGCATTATTCATTTTCAATCGAGGGTGTCATAAACTATTTTCTTTAGTGCTATTTAAAGTTATTCAATCAAATTCATTTCATCAACTATTTCAAAGATCGTCGAGAACCATGACAGAGTAAATCTGTCACAATGATCGTTTGTTATTGTTGGTGATTTGGATGATGTTATTACTTGTGCTGATATGTTAAGTGAAACATTACAATTATGATGTTCAAAGCAAGTAGGGACATTCAACATTCAAACCATGTAATGGATGTTTCCATTGACTCATACCACAATCACATCAACAATAGTTTTGTAGAGGCAAGTGTGCAACACCAATTCCATATTTTTTTGTGTCGACAACTTATGTAAAAATATAAAAAAATAATTGTATATTAATTCCAACATTATAAGTATTGTGAAAACTATTACTGAGTTGATGTCGATGTTACGCTTGGTCCTCAATGCATATTCCTACATAATGGATTGTCTTATTCAGAAATTTATAGGGAAAGTACACTCATACTATTGGTTCATTGTGTTTTTGAAAGAAAACAAATTTTCTCATAATTTTGTAGTAGACCACATACAAAAAAAACATGGGAGAGTGCACTTAAAATCCCAGACATAGATTTTATTTATGACCTTTCCAACCTTGACATTATGAACATCACGCACAATCTAGACAAACAAATATATTCTACATTGTGTGCAATATTGAACCGAAGATGGCCTTTTATGACTACTCTAATGCAAATAGGGGAAATCTATGTAAAAATGTTGCAAAGGAATATATGCACATGAAGGGAGAATCCCCTTCCTTTCTATTGGGGTTTCCACCCATGTCTCTTGCAGTGGGCTTAATGTTATTACGAGTCTTTATTGAATCACCAACATTATTACCACCACACTATGCATTATCATTGGCATTTATACCCGATTACAACAATTTTGAAGGTGAGTGCAATGCCATATTGGTTGGTCAAGGGGATGGAGAATAAAATCATAATATCATAAATGAACAAACTAAGAAATGGGAAATTGAGGAGGTTAGCAAGGCTATTAATCAATGTATTTTTATGAAATTCACAAAAAATATTTAAATTGGAAACAACAAGGTGTGTATCAATAATGAATCATTTGGGGGATATTTCAACTTGTCAATTGAATACTTTAAGGAATATGAAAATAGATAATGTTATCACCAGGTATTACCATAAGTGCATGAGGATATTTATTAAGACACATTTCAAAATGTCGTCTATAAAGTAGGCACATGAACGTCTTCAGTTTCTTCAACCTTTTGTATTTGTTGCAATTGCTAATCATATGAGGTGTGGTATCTAATGAAAGTCATCCAATCGAATACCATTTCCTAGAATACTTAACCAGAGACCAGATTGGCTCTTCTAGACCTACTGACTGGCATTGCCAACATCCACTCCTAGTAGAGTGAAAATATTGTTTGTTATATATTGAATTATTTGTGAGATGATACACCATGTAGATGTACAATGTGTCACCCAAAGTATATCCCCTATAATGAAATAATTGAATTATTTATTGATAAGAAATGTGAAATAGTTATTTTCATCTATTTGGCCTATAATTGTGTGAATTAGTAAAAGAATACATGGAAAATTATTCATAGTATGGAAGGAGCTACAACAAATAACATCAACAATAGGTGCCATTTCTTTCTTAAAGAATAACAAAATGATTTGATCAACAAACAAGAATGATACTAAAGTAGCACTCGCTAAGTACTGTAAAATGTAGTTTCGTACAAGGATGAAATGTAAAACCCTAAACCATACTATTGTGCACTTCCATCTTAAAGAGTAACAAAATGATTTAATGAAGAAATAAAAAGGATACACCTAACATTCACTAAGTGTCTCCCCTATTATTCAACATGTATGGACAACTATAACGGAAGAGATAAAATGTTTATTGACAAGAAATTTGAAAATAATTATTTTCATCATTAAAGTAACTTGCTAACTATCATATCTAACCCATTATTCTACGAATTAGTAAAACACATGTTATGAATTAATAAAATGTAAAACCCTAAACCATACTATTGTGCACTTCCATCTTAAAGAGTAACAAAATTATTTAATGAAGAAATGAGAAGGATACACCTAACATTCACTAAGTGTCTCCCCTATTGTTCAACATGTAGGACAACTATAACGAAAGAGATAAAATGTCTATTGACAAGAAATTTGAAAATAATTCTTTTCATCATTAAAGTAACTTGCTAACTATCCTATCTAGCCCATCATTCTATGAATTAGTAAAAAAACATGTTATGAATTAATCATAGTGCGAGAGGAGCTATAAGACATAAATTCAACATTAGGTGATATTTTTTTCTTAAAGAGTAACAAAATGATTTAATAAACAAACAAGAATGATAACTTTCACTAAGTATTGTAATCAATGTAGTTTTGTGAAAAGACGATATTCAAAATCATAAACCATATTGTTGCACAAATATGATACATAAAAACATAAACCCTATTCTAGTGAAAGCATGATATTAAAAAACATACGCTAAAACGCATACACCAGTGAAGAGTTTGATAAACATGCTCAAGGAAAGAAATTATAACAAAATCTAGATCATAAAAATAACAATAGCACACACACACACACAAAGTACACAAAAATTTGCCTTGTAAACTCTTAACTAGGAAAACTAGCCTAACTGAGAGCTACACCTTTATTTTTCTCATTGTATTAACTTAACCATCCACCATACAAATATTTAGGTATTTTGCAACATCCAAAAACCTAAATTGTCATCCCATATTATATTGCAACTATAATCCCTTAGCTAGCTTGTATTACAATGGGTCAAAAGAATTGGTTGAAATAATACATGATGGAATATTTCTATAATTATATTGTGTTCATTAAATCTTGTGCATGGTGTATAGTTTTTGAGATACATGCACAAAATATCTAGCTAACAATGAAACATACACAACTTGCAAAAGGTGTGAAGAGAAGACAAAAATGGAGGAAATAATGAAATAATTTCTATTAACCGAATGAGAGAAAATAATACAATACAAGTAATATAATCTATATCACACAAAAAAATATCCATAGTAGTCAACTAATTCTCATTAAGAGTGTTCTAGAGAGATTTGACACACACTGGCAGTCACTGGAGTCATCTGCCACCTAGTCCTAGTTAACCAACCATGTTGTTGTCAATGAACTACCCAAATCAGAGTGAAATGAAGAGGAGATCACTCACACATGTGGAATGTTCCTCAATGGTGATAATCCCAATGCAATTGTGCATTACTAGTGATGATCCCAAGGTTAGAATGCAACACTTGGTGATAAAACCAAATTTGACATGCAACTCTTCACTCAACTAGTCTAACTGAATGGTAACTAAGACTTGACTACAATGTATGCGGCACCCTTGTCTAGGGGATAATATTCTAAATAAGGGGAGAATGTCTCAAACTAAGGGACCCTCAACATAGCCAAATAAACTTAGGAAAATCCTAGGTGTGTGTAATATCTCCAACACATGGAAATATCCTTTGTACACCATTTTGGCTTTCGACACACATTAAAATGAAATTCTTGTTGGTTAGGTAATTTAAATGAAAGAAACATGGGAAACAATTGCAACGTGATTGTAAGAATTTCTCCAATGTTTTTTGACTTCTTGTCTAACATGGAAACCTTCATCCTTTCTCATGAGTGATGTTCTTACAGAGATTTGGGCAATAAGATGTGCAAATATTTTAATTTGTCTTTCCTTTTCATCTTGTTGTGTATTTAATTGTAATATTTATTTCACCTAAATATTTTTCATCCACATTCATCCATAGTCATGTGTTCCACCGTTTGATAATTATATGCATCTTCCACACACATTATTGTTGGTTGAAAAAATTAAGTATGATCATGACACTAAAAGAGAGATATAAATGTCCAATTATTTGGTGAACATAATGCATTATTCATTTTCAATCGAGGGTGTCATAAACAATTTTCTTTAGTGTTATTGAAAGTTCAGTCAAATTCATTTTATTAACTAATTAAAATATCGTTGGGAGCCACGACTGAGTAAATATATCACAGTGATAGTTTGTTATTGTTCATGATTTGGATGATGTTATTACTTGTGCTGATATGTTAAGTGAAACATTGAAATTATGTGGGTCAAATCATGCAGGGACATGTTGAGCCCTTCATTTTTTATTTGAATATTGCACAAGTAGGACTACAGTCCCAATTTTGGTCAAACATGAGTTTCACAAGCTACAAAAGAGCTCAACCGTGGAACAAGTAAAGAAACAGAAAATGATTATGAAAAGAGACAACGCACCACCAGCGAGGCAAAAGCAGTTACAACAGAACAAGAACAAGAAAGCATGTGGAGCCTAAAGCTAGGAGATCCCACTCATCCTATATAGGAGATGCATATTATTGTAAAAGGGTTGGTTGTTATGGTTGGGTGTAGTTGCTTGTTTTGTTTGGTTTTGTCATAGATGGTATAGAGTGCGTAGACAAATTAAAGGTTTTGTGATTGTAATTTGTATACAGTTTTGGGAAAAAGGGTAGATCGAGATCTGTGACATGAGTCCAGAGCCAGGAGCTTGTAACAGAGTAATTATTTGTATCTCTGAGATTGTATCCGAGAAGCTCTGCTGATAATACATATGGAAGGACCTAAAATTTTGAAATTATTGTATTATTATGTGTATTTGCTTATGAATTGTCTCCTTACAATACTTCTTTATGTTTGATAAGGTTAATGTGTTCTCTCTATTTAAAAATGATTCCACAACTTGATTGTCTTTATTTCCAGTATGAATGAGTTCAGATATGTTCTGTGGTTAGTCTATCTTGCGCAAGGTTATGGTGAATCTTGAAGATTCTGGAAACCCACCTAAGTATTCTCCTTGCCCTTCCATATCTTCTTGTCTTGGTTGTGCTTAGGGTGATACTTCTTCTCTTTGGAGGAGATGAAAATGCCAATGCTCTAGAGTACTCGGTGTCTTTTGTTGGTACCCTGAGAAGAACCCTAGTTTGATCAATTCTACACCAAAAAAATGGTTACATTGTCAGGACCAGCGTTAAATGGGAACCTGTAAGGAGAATGCTTTCACGGATTCACATATCCGATATCCACTAGTGGTGGGAGAGAAATTGTGACGCCTTCATATGTAAAAAAGCAGAGATGAGAGGAAAATCTATGAAATATACACAAGAGGTTGTCTTTTATTCAGAAATGTTGAGTGACCAGTACGCGATATTCTAGGTTAAGTTCCCGTAAGAACTTTTCCACTGGATAGATAAGCTTAAAGAAGCTTCATAATTCCAAGAATGATTCAAGAAGACCTGTGATTGGGATACAAAAAATATTGCAACACTTCATTGAATGGATCCTCTGGTAATGTGAGCGAGTAATTTCTGAGTCAATACAACATTGTACAGATACATTATCGAGTTTGCAGTTGAGAATCACCAATATTTTTCACGGGCAAAAGCGGATTTCAAGAAAGATGCAAGGGGAAGACTATTGAGAGAAATCCCCATGTGGATTAAGGTTTTCTTGATGAAATAAGGGATGTTGACTATGTTCCCGACTGAGATGGTAGCGTAAACACCCTCGCTTCAGGTGGGGTGAGTTTTGGGTGGATTTATGGCCTAAGAGAGGGGAGAGGGTTCTTTGAAAAATGGGGGAGCAACAAAAAATAGACTCAAGAGATGAGCAAGACTTGAAAAGAGATGCCATAGTTGAGAAGTGGTGGCATGGTAAGATAAATAAATCAACAAAATAGTTCAATAAGTTGCGTAAAGAAGTCGGACCATGAGAATTCGAGGAAGAACAGATGGAAGAGTTGTGAAATATGAGAAGACTGGAAAGATTGGCCAGTCAAAGATTAATTGAGAGAGAAGTGTAGAGGGAAAGAAGTCCCCAAGAGGGTTGATAAGAAGGAGAAGGTGTAGAAGCACGGAAAAGGAAGGCAACATGGATATTGAAGAACAAAGAGAATATTCAATCCCGATTCCAGGAAATATTGGCAATCCAGCTGAAGAGACCTCTTTAGAGGATGAGAACAGGACCCACCAGATCAAAGAAACCCACCGAGAAGCCAGCGACACTAGCCCCGAATCACCCATACCCCAAGTGTTTTCTATACAAGTGATAAATTCTATACTACCTTCTTATGATATTCTTGTTCCATTACATTCAGTCAGTCAGCCACAACCGAGAAGTGCGAGAACTGGGAGGATATTGGGATCCCCTGATAGATCGCAACAAGGACCATTAGGCTTTATCTTGGTAGGAGAAGTAAGATAAAAAATGGTTGGTAACGCAAGAGTTTTGATTGCTCGATACCCAAAATTCTAGGGTAAGGGAGACGAGGATGTTGAGGAACATTGATTCTTATGCGAAGCAATCTGGAGGTCTAGAGGGACTATGGACACAAATAAATTGGTTGAGTTCCAAACTACTTTAAGAGGCCATGCTCTCAAATGGTACATGAAGTTCATTGAGCCAATAGTACCAAGAGTGCAAGGTCAAGCGTTCAAACTTGACGAAGTATGGAAAAATTTCATAGCAGAGTATACGCTACCTCAGTCAGAACAACAAGCTCTGTTTGAGTTGCTCGAAATTCAACAAAGGGAAGGTGAATCAGCCTGGGAATATAGCTAGAAGTTTAAAGATACTATAGGGAGGTTAGCACAACAAATTCATAAGGAACATCAAAGAGAATGGTATATCCATGGATTTCTACCTCTGACATGGATTTTGTTAATGCAACAATAGATAGCCACTTTGACAGATGCCTTGGAACAATCAATGAAGATTGAAGCCATGGTAGGATATCTGGGGAGCCTAAGAGTGACCAAACCCCTAGCAGATGAAAGTTTGGCACAACTACAAGGGAACATATCAACACTTAAAGAGAATATTCAAGAATTGATAATACCCAGACCAGGATGAATGCAAGTCTAGTGTATTGGATGTTACACAAAAGGACATCTAGTGAACGAATGTCCATAGATGAGGGGAATGGGACCTCATCAGAATACAATAGGACCCTCACCAAGACCCACAGGAGGAGTTGTGCAAGTATCTACGAATTTACCATTCCATACCCCAACCCCATATCATGTGTTTCCAAGTACTCAAGCAGCGCCATCAATTGAGCATTGCGAGATTTGTCAAATCCATGGGCATGGGCCGAGATAGTTCCCCATTATTCAGAAGTATTCAACAATACTGAATACTATGCATTGTGAGTTTTGTGCATCTACCACACATGCTACCAATAAATGTAGAGCATTGGATGCACTTGCAGATAGACTGGATCGAACAACATTCAAGGTGAATGAAACCCCTCAGGGACCGAGAAGAGTTCGAGGAGGTGGATATGGAGGAGACTTTAGAGGAGGAAGAACCGGGGGAAGATGACCAAGAACCAATGGGCACGCAACTGAAGACTGCCCAAAACTAATTGCAAATGAGAATATCGAGTACATCAATGAGGAACTAATCTCACCAGTTCATAGATAAAGAGAGTTATTATAGGACAACTTCCCAACATTAATATCATTACTTGAGAAGGGGAAAAGATTGGCGCAAATGCTGACAATTTACCTCAGATCCAGAAAGCAGTGCCTAAGGAGGACATGTATGATCCCCTAAAACATAAACTTTTCTTTAAAAATGCCATAAAAGTTTTTCAGAATATCCCTGGCCCTGAGATGCAAGAAAAAACCCCTCAGCCTATTGTTTACCCTAAGATCACGCAAATCCTTTCTTCACCCCCTGCACCTAGAATCCCCGTAGTCTCGATGAGACAACCTGAGCAGCCAAAAAATGTAGTTGACCTTTGGTTTCAGCTATTTTTTGATATTCTTGGGAATGACCAGTTGATGGAAAAGTTACGCAATGCACTGTACCTAGTCCTAGGAACTGAATAATCTCTAGAAACGAGAATAAGGACTAATATTCCTGAGAAGAATACTCAGAGAGTGCAAAGAAGGAAAGTACCGACTAGAAAAGAGTTTAGATTAACAACCCAACTAGATGATTTGTATATTAAGGATGGTATGCTAGATATAGGATTTGATGTTAATATACTTCCTAAAAAGACTTGGGAAGCTTTAGGAAAACCCCAGTTGACCTATTACCCAATCCAACTAAGAATGGCCAACCAATATTGTATTTTTCCAATAGGAAGACTAGAGAATTTGGAAACAGATGTTGCGGGAGTGAAGACTGTAGTTGATTTTGAGGTGGTCGAAATCATGGGGGATAAGGAACCTTATTATGCATTACTTGGTATTAATTGGGATTACAACAAATATATAGTGATTGACCTAAAGAAATACAATATGAAATTTTAGGCAGACAAATAAAAGTAGTTCAACCCTTGGATCCGTGTGTAGGCCCTCGATACACGGATCCAAAAGGAAACAATATGGAGGGAGAAGACTTGGATCAGTTGCACACTGTAACAAAAGGAATGAGAGAAGACTACATAAATCCTATCATTAATGGATCAGTAAGTTGGAGGAGCATACAATCAGTGAATGAAGATTCAGAATTGACATTTGACAGTTGGCAGCAAGGTTCATATGAAATATTTTCAAGAAGATGTGCAATTGTCAGAGCAACTAGATGGGTTGGAACCGAGGTAAGAGAACACCCGATATATGATGGTACCTCATAACTTGACATTTTTCTAGTTAGCATGGAAGAAAAAATAACGAAGGATCAAAGGATCTCAATGTTGGACTTATCCATCCAGGACACCCCTGCCAGATGGTGGACTAATCATAAAGCCTTAGTTGAGAACTGGGATGATGTGAAGCAAGATATTTGATATATATTTCAAGATAAGAAGCAACTGGAATCATAGATGTGGATGGATTTCCAAGTTGCGCAGCTATTCAATGAGCAGTCTTGTCCTAAAGCACATATTGAACAATGTGTGAGACAATGGAAAGTTGCAGAAATACCATCTCACTTGTGGGTTCAAGTATTTCCCCATTCACTAGGCCCAATTCCAAAATCTTGGTACATGCATGAAGAAACCAGAAGACAGACCAACGACTGGAAAATGTTAGCAGACCAATTTTCCAAGGAATTCTCGTTTACAAGTAAGTACCCTGAGCTTAAAGTAGTCTTGCAAAGAATTAAAGAATTCCTTTTTATAAATATTGGTGAACGAAAACCAGACCTAGTGGTATGTGCAAAGCATATCCAAGCACTTCAATCTAACCTTCACCTAAACTTGGACAAGTGACCTATATAATGCTATAATATTGAGAAGGACTTGGAAAACCCGTATGATTTAGAAGAATTGAGAAACTTATCCATTAAGGAAATAGAAGGAAGCAGAGAAATCCAGAACAATATACCCAACCAGACTGATGGTTCTTATAATTATCCGTTGAAGTTGCGTAAAGTCAATATAGGTATCATAGAGAAACCTAAGATAGCTATGGTGGGAGATTACTGGGATGATCACACTAGCCAAGAAATACATAGCTTGTTGCAGGAGCATGAGGACTTGTTCCCAAAGACATTTTCAAAGCTAAAAGGGATTAAATTTGTTATGGGAGAGTTGAAAATTGAACTAAAACTAGGATCAAAGCCTGTAAGGTATAGATCATATCTCCTTAACCACAGAGTGAAAGATAAGTTTAAGAGGGAAATAGATAAGATGATGTAGGATGGACTCATTTTTCCAGTGGAAGAAGCATAATGGGTTAGCCCAATAGTCATCCAGAGCAAGAAAGGCACATAGGACATTAGGGTGTGTGTAGACTACATAAGCCTTAACTCTGCCTGTGTGCATGACCCTTTCCCAACACTTTTTACTGATGAGTTTCTAGAACAGGTTGTGGGGAAAGAATCTTACTCATTTACAGATGGATTTTCGGGGTATCACCAAGTAAGGATTGTTGAAGAAGAAAAAAATAAGACCACATTCATAACGTGATGGGGGTCATTTTCATATAATGTGATACCCTTCGGCCAAAAGAGCGCCCCTGCAGGTTTTTCCCGGATTGTAATAGCAGCTTTCCGAGAATTTATTCACAAGTTTATAGAAGTTTATATGGATGATTGGACGATATACAGTCTTCTCAATGAACACGTAGCACTTCTACGTCTGATGTTTGACAAATGTAGAGAATTGTAGATATCCTTGAACCTCAGAAAGTGTATCTTTTATGTGCAACATGGAAATTTATTAGGCCACATAGTATGTCGAGAAGGAGTATTGGTTGACCTAGTCAAAGTTGTGATTATTGTGAATATTCCTCCACCTACGAGTGCTAATAAGTTGCACTCCATGGTGGGGCACATAGGGTACTATCGCATGTTTATCATAAGGTACATGAACATTACTTCACCTCTGAAAAATCTACTAAAGAAGTCTGAAGTGTTCCAGTGGACCCAGAGTGTGATAAAGCATTTGATATCCTGAAGGAAAATCTCAGCACAACACCTATTCTGATATTTCCAAACTAGGAAAATCAATTTCATGTGCACGTAGACGCATCAGGTATTTCCCTAGGAGACATATTAGTGCAGCCAGGAGATGGAGCCATGAATCATCCTATCTATTTCGCTAGAAGGAAGTTGTCACAAGCTAAGCGCAACTATACAACCATATAAAGGGATGGTTTAGCTATGATTTACGCTCCACATATGTTTAGACATTATTTTTTAGGCTCTCATTTTAAGTTATTTACTAGTCATTCTACGTTAAAATATTTAGTTAACAAACTTGTTCTGGAAGGAAGAATTTGTCAATGGTTGTTACTATTTCAAGGATTTTCATTTGAGGTGATCATTAAACCTGGAAGATGCAACATAGGGCCTAATCACCTGTATATATTAGAGTCAGGAGAAAGTGGCAGAGCATTCGATGATCAGCTCCCAGATGCAAACCTATTACGGGTTGAGGCCATACCAGAATACCTGGAAGACATAGTAGTCTTCTTAAGTATAGGGGCCTACCCAAAAACGTACTCTTCAACTAAGAAACATCCAATGGTGGTAGGAGAAGTGGATTATCAATTCATTGTGGGGAAATTGTATAATTTGGGACTATATATCATCCTTAGAAGAGTTGTGTTATATCATGAAAGACAAGACATACTGTGGGAGTGCCACAATGGAGTTACAGGAGGCCATGTTGAAGGAAAGGCCACTACGCAGAAATTTGTCCAAGCTGGGTTATAGTGGGCTACTCTCTTCAAGGATGCAAAGGCATATGTTAGATCTTGCGATGTTTTTCAAAGAGTGGGTAAGCCATCACGACGAGATGAATTGCCTCTTCAGCCAGTTCGAGCTCTACAAGAATTTGAGAAATGGGCGGTTGACTTCATTGGGCCAATTAACCCCACAACTAAGCATTCAAAGGTTGGGTATATTATCACCGCAACTAATTACCTTACATGTTGGGTTGAGGCATCAATTATTCAGGATTGTTCCACTCATACTGCTGCTAGATTCATTTTTGAAAATATTATCACTCAGTTTGGATGTCCTAGGATTCTGGCCAGTGATCAGGGTGGTTATTTTATCAGTAGTACAATAGCAAAGCTTACAATAGAGTTCTTGATCCAACATCATAAAATTAGCCCCTACCATCCGCAGGCCAATGGAATAGTAGAGGCGTTTAATAATATTTTGGAGAGAGGATTAATGAAGGTTTGTTGTGAAAACATGGAGGATTAGGATGAAAGAGTCCCAACAGTTTTATGGGATTATAGGACAACCACAAAGAAACCCCATAGGTATACTCCATTTCAACTAGTTTATGGGAAAGAGGATGTGGTACCTATAGAATTCATTACTCCGAGTTTATCTATTGCACAAATTATACACATATTGGAGGATGAATCATTTGTGCAGAGGCTCATGGAATTGCAAGAACTTGAAGAGACCAGGTTTTTAGAAGACTTCTATCAATCAGTTGAGAAAGCAAGGAAGAAACTTGGCATGACAGACACATTAAGACTAAAAAATTTGTGCAAGGATATAAGGTCCTAATTTATGACAGTTGATACCAGAAACATCCAGACAAGTTGTGCATGCATTGGTTAGGACCATTTATAGTTGTGGAGATCCGACCTTCGAGAACAGTTAGACTCACGCAAATGGATGGTATACTTTGGCCGAAATGGGTGAATGGAACTCGCATGAAACCCTATATGTCTCTGAACATAGCTAAAGGATTGTTGCTCTAGTCCAAAGGAGCATGTATAGTAGTTAGATTTGAGTTTTTTGCAATTTTTGTGAATTCAGTTAATAAAGTCTAAGAGTGCATTGTTGCATCGTGACATGTATTTCATTTTTTTTGTCTAAGTCATGTTGTTTTGATGCATAAATTCTTACTCAGCAATGTAGGATCAAAATATCCATGAATCTATTAATGACAGTCATTAAATGAGATGGGGACCCCTTTTTGGTCAGAGGAAGAGTGAATCCAGATGCAATCTTTTTCCATGTGCCACAAGAAACTAGTGCAGTCATAGCCTTTATTACGGCTACAGTAACCTGTTTGAATTTTGTTAAACCATAAAGCCACAATACATGAAGATGCCATCGGTATTTGTGCCAAGATTCTCATCCATTAAATGGTAAGGTCTGGAATTGGCCATGTCCCTCGCCAACTTTCCCAGTAAATGCCAAGATCACCCAATAGATTTACCCCGTTAATCGATCTCGTCAGACACCTCAGATACAAGTTGCATCTATAGGGTTAATGGTGAATAGCCTTAGTAGTTATTACAGAACTTTCCAGCTAAGCCAGAGTATAAGTATCTATGAACTCGGTGTAGGATGTATTGTTTCCCAGAGAGAAATTATCAATTTGTGAATTCTGAATTGTGAGCAAGCTTGCGCAACCCCTTGGCCCTCAGTTGTGATCCCCAATCCTGGTTTAGTATTTTGAATTTGTTGACAGCTCAGACTCACCATGCCAAGAGCTACAGGAAGCAAAAGTGTCATTTTGAGGGATGCAGTACTAAACGAGCCCTGTGACCCCCAGTTCGAGATCGTTGGAGATATTAAAGCGAAGGTCAAGCAATTCAAGCTCCTCGACCTTGACCTGACAGACCAGGTTATGTTCCCATGGATGAACATCGATGTCTTATGGAGTATCTCCTCAGATGAGTTGGGAGGCATGCAGTTTGTGCTAAAGATGGAGTTCATTAATATGTTTAACTCTACTATTATGAACCTCATGGATTTGCCAGTTTTCGGCACCATTGGAGAAGTTGTGAGGTGTACCAAGTTTCTCATTAGTAGGGTACACGAAAGAATCCTTGGCACTCAAGGTAGGAATCAGAGAATACTTCCTTCAACAACATGACATTCTCTAAATGGTACAACAGATTGCTTGACACAACTCAAAGGTTGTGCATTCCACAAGAATTTCTCAACCTCAACACGCAGAACATTGCATTAAGCATGAACCACCACCATACATTTGTATGGCCATGACATGCCAACCGAGAATACTTCCACTCGTGCATGCTACCATTTTACTTAGATGAGGGGGCCTTCTGTAAGTTTTAAACCTATGAAGTAAAGAAATGCATATAAATTATTAAGAAAAACAGAATTTAATCAATCACTCATACACAGAGTACATAGAGATTTTATACCAGAAACCCTCAACCAGGAAAACCTTTCTTATATTCATTATATAGAATTTCACCATTCACCATAAAATATATACAATGTTTTTAGGTATTCTATAGATACCAAAACCCTAATCCCTTAATCCGAGATTAATTTAGAAAATCGTTAAAATTGAAAAATCCGCTAAAAATAGCAAAACTGCCCAAAAAAACAATTTTCGAGGTGCTGCCTGAACACTGCACGTAACCAAGGGGGGGCATACTTGCCCCCCCTGGGACTCCCTAGGAAAGCGCCCAGTGCACATGACACAAAGAGCACTACTAGAGGGATCGTCAGACACAATTGTCAAACCTGACGCACCCACACACACACATGCAAAGAATATAACATATACCCAACATTCTCCCACTTGTTGTTTTCTTTGCATCCAGGGGTCCAAAGGGTTATATAGTCAACAATCCAGGGCAGAAATTCCCATTTTTACTCTACACCAGGAGAAATTTTCTGTGCTCACAGACTTTGTCAATAAATCTGCAACATTCTTCAAAGTGTCAACCTTTTCCAGCAACACCT